>JAOTQQ010000005.1:30939685-30988329 GCA_026546715.1 Gallinago undulata
CACCTCCCACCACACCACGTTGCTCCAAGCCCCCTCCAACCTGCCCTTGAACCCTTCCAGGGATGGGGCAGCCACAGATTCTCTGGGCAACCTGGGCCAGGCTCTCACCACCCTCACACCAAAGAAGTTCTTCCTGGTGTCTAATCTAAATCTCCCCTCTTTCAGTTTAAAAATGTTACCCCTTGTCCTGTCCCTGCACTTCCTGACAGAGTCCCTCCCCAGCTCTCCTGTAGCTCCCTTCGGACACTGGAAGGGGCTATAAAGTCTCCCTGGAGCCTTCCCTCCTTCAGGCTGAACCCCCCCAACTCTCTCAGCCTGTCAAATCCTTTCCATGCGGTTCGCTCTTCCTTCACCTCTGTCCCTTTGTCCCTGTTCTGCCCCGAAAATGAAAAGACAACAAATGGTGCCTCCGCAAAGGGACAGAGATTTCCACTGTTTCGTTAAAGGCTGTAACAGGAGGAGCCGCCGTTACCGTGTCCAATGCTGCCCTCTTGCGAGAGAATATCTTTCATCCTTTATCACGTTGACAGATAAAGGGGACACCGGGCACGAATCAAGGGACAGACACACGGACAAGGGAAGAACAAGCCTGGGAGGTCGCTGGGCTCAGACGCCCCCGCACCCTCTGGTCCCACGGAGCTGCTGTGGCGTTAGACCATCGGCTTTCATTTAAAAAAAATGGATAGAGCTACAAGTCTTACACCTCAGAGGCACTAAAAGAAGGGCTGAAATCAGCCCCAAGATTGGAAGGGGCCTTTCAGATCATCGAGTCCAACCATCAATCTGACTCTGATAAGAAAACATCCCTAAACCGTGTCACAGAATCACGGAATTGTCATGGTTGGAAAGGACCTGTGAGATCACCAAGTCCAACACACACACACACACAAAAACCTCACCCTACAAACTCGGCCACTAGAGCATGCCCTGAAGTGCCACATCCACATGTTTCTTAAAGTCCTCCAGGATGTCCCTCAGCACCATGGCCACCCACCGTGGCAGGCAAGCATGGACTCTCCTCCCAGGGAAGGAGGTGTCCTGCTCTTCACGTTAAGCCCCTCGAGCCTCAAAACACTGGTCCCTGAGGAGAGAAATTGCCTTCATATCTCAGGAGGTGCTGATGGCACTTTTTGCCTCACTGCTGTTCCAAATGCTCACACCAACGCGAGACTAGGTAACGGGAAGGAAAAACACCCCACGGTACAAGATGCAGAGTGGCACTGAGGAAGGGAAATGATCCTCCTCAAAAAGTGGAACTACGTCTGGCTGTGGAGCAGTTTGCAGCACTGATACTCGCAGAGGTCGTCACTGGAGTTACCCTGCCCTTTTGCTGAGAAGAGAAAGGTGTCATTTGGCATCAGTCTCGGCATAACGTCCACGTTCCCGTGTCAGAGGTGCACCCTTTTCCTCAGGAACGGGTACTGGCCCTACGTACAGGCTCGCCCCTGCCCACCCTCTCCCCGGAGCAGCCACTGTCACCAAACGCCGTGTGCCAGGAGCCAGAACTCACGATTATTTACACATCAGCTCCCCTAGAGCAAAGGAGAGCAGAAATTCACAGATAGGAAAATTAAGTGTTGCCAAACGACCCTCCCACAGATAAATGGCTTTAATGAAAATCCTCAATAGGCTCTGCCTATGAAAACATATTTCATTCAAGTCTCTCGCAACGGGAAAGACGGATGCTATGGAAACTGCTGCTCAGACTTATCCCTGCGCTGGCTTAGTCTGCGAGGCACAGAAATTACAAAGGGCTGTGCCAGGGCACAGTGGTGGGGCTTTAAGTGTCTGTTTCCCGAAGTTCTCAAGCATTCAGAATTTTCCTTTATTTGGTTTTTCAGGCTCCTGGCTGAGCGCAGTCCCCTGCTGCTGCTCTTTCCCCATATGGGCAACATTTGTCTTTTGTTTACTCAGGCAGCAGCCATGTGTGCTCTCCCCAAAACTCTTCTTCTCTTTGTTTATATCTAGATTCTACCACACACGATAGTATCATCCGAGTAGCTGCATCCTGCTGATTCCAGACCCTGCACACACACAAACCACTTCAGACCAGCCCATACAGTTTCACCACAGACTCTGCTCGTGGAGGGGACGCTTCCCCAGCAAACTGCTCTTCCTGGGAGTCCTCCAGCCCAGGCCTGCCCCGAGGAAGGAATAATGTCATCAGTGAAGTGGGTCCTGGCTTTTGCCAGCGGTTGAGCCTGCTGAGATGTCCTGCTGCCTGGGTGAAGATTTGTGGGCACATGAAGCAGGATGGTGGCATTAAAACACTGTTTCAGGAACTCTACAAGGAGACCAACAGGAGGGACACTGAGTCATGGTGTGTCACACCATGAGCTGGGTCCCTGGGAAGGTCCCTGCTGTCCCTAACTTCATGTCTGCATGGAGTTGTTCATAGACTGCTCTATGTTTGTGTGTGACTTTGAAGGGCCCTTGGGAACTTGCCCTCTCCTGAAGTTCCTGTGCCCCTCCTCTGGTCTCCAGCTTTGCTCTTGCCCCAACACCTTCCCACCGATGGCAGCAGGACAATTATCTGCTCCCAGCCCTTGAGGTGACAAGGCAGAAGCCGCAGCCCTGTGCTGCCACTGCAAGGGACGTCACCGGTTCTCTGAAATAAAATTGCTGCCTTCCTCCGAGTTCCCAGGCTGGAGTTCCCCCTCCTGTGGCCGAATTGTAACCACAGTAAACATTTCCATGTAATGAACTGAAAACAAGAACATGCTTTTTAGTCTTTAAACACTCTCTCTCTTATGCTACAAGATCAAAGCTGTTCACTCGAGCACACAGACACAGGCTGTATTGCCCCGGGATTCAGGAGCAGAGGAGGTGAGGTCAGTACATCCCAGCTCCCACCTCTCCAGGTACCTGGAGTTCTCCCACCCGACCTGCCAGCTCCCGTGCAGTGGGTGCCCACGTGCCCAAACCCACCAGTTGACATTTTTCCACTCCCACCTCGCTGTAGGTGTATTTTTTAGGTATCCCTCCACGTGTGGCAGTGGTCATGCATGTGCTCCCCCACCAGCTCTCTCTCGGCCACGGAGCACGGAAGCCTGAGGACTATCCAAGAGAAGAAGAGAAGTTTGCAATGGGTAATTCTCACAGATTGCTGCCAGCCACTGGAAAACAACCGTCCCTCTCCAAGGGCTCCTCCTCAGAGGACACGGGAGAGACTTGCTAAAGAGAACACAATCCCCTGTACGCTTCTGGTTTGTACAAGCAGCAATTGCTGCAGTCCCCCGTGGAACAGCTTTCCTGGAGTCCACTGACACACCAGCCACAGCTTTACCAGTAAAACCACAGGCAAATGATGCCATCGTGTAACAGAAGGCGGCTGGTACTCTTCCTGACAGTGATATAAAAAAGTAAGTTCTTCTCGTTGGAGAGTACATAAAGACATAACGAGAAAGCGAAGCCATCTGGGGAAAGTCACAGAACAGAACTAGAGCTGGGGTGTCCACAAGGGAATCCAGGAGTGTTCCCAGTGAGAAGCCAAGGCTTCGCTGCCTCCAGCTGGGAGCTCAGACCCGCGGGGCTGCGGGAAGGGCACACGCAGGGATACCTACGGGGAGGGTATGTCAACCCACAGCATGAATGTGTGCATCGACACTAAATGCTCCAGCCACAGCTGATATATATATGGGTATTAAGTATTCGATATAAAAACGTTCAAAGTCAGGCTTTGAGAAAAGTCCCCTCTTGTTTTTGCCGTGAACTGACTTCTTCCCACACCTGCTGTGCTAGGAGCACGTCTCTGAAAGGAACGGGACTTTCTTGCATCTCTGCAACATGGTGGCAGTATCTAATCACAAGAGCAGGATGAAGAGGATGTAGCCACCTCTAAAACCCTTCTTGGGGGCTGCACCACCCACACCTTCAAACACAGAGAATGGGCTCCTTTAGACATGTGCCAGGAAAGGGCCCTTAAAAGCGCTGACGCCAGGAAGGCTGCAGAGATTTACACGGTTCCAGCTCACCTCACTCCCAGCAGATCAAAGATTTTGGATGGAAGGCAGAGACTGCCAGCCAGCAAGAGCCTGCTGTGTCACGACCAAGAGTGTGGTTTGTGTGTTCTGTCAACATGGCCAGAGGCTGCATTTACACAACTGGGAGACAGGCGTCACCGGGAACTTCTGAGACCACAGAAAAAAGTCAAATTCTGTTTAGTTTTGTCTGGTCACCAACACTTCCCCTTAGCACAAAGGCACCTCTCACATGGGGGCAGAGGGAGGATTTACGTCAGCAAGTTCCAGCTGGCATGGATATGGGGAAAACATCATACCTTCAGCACTTGGTTCTTCCACAGCGGAGGGATGGGTCTGGGAGATCCTTGAAGCTCCTTCCAACCCTAGGTGTCCTTTTGCTGCTGACTACAAGACAGACAGCGAACACATACTGACGCTCCCACCACCTGCTAGGAAAAGGAAAAGCAAGTTCCAGTCATGGTTTGTTACAGGCACACCACGTTCTGCCACAAAAAGAGGAGGAAGCTCTCAGCGAGCCCTCACTTTGAAGCGGCCGTACGCAAGTCGTATTTCACCACAGAATGCACATTTACACTTCATTTCTCCGCTTTTCGGGAGCGGGCGAGAGGAACGGAGCAGAGAGCAGCTGGGAATCAGGACAGAGCGCAGTGGGCTACCAAATTCCTCCCCAACATCACCCTAGACCAAGAGACTAAAGTACTGAGAGAACTCATGCTTTAATAGACACTGAAATCACAAAGAAAGAAGGCCAAATGCCTTAGCAATTTCAATAAAAATATGAAAATCTTTTTACATGGTAAATTTCATAATATAAAAAGTTTAATGCTGTCTGGAAACAGAGTTTTAATTTACAAAGAAAGTCCATATAGGCCAAACATGGCTAACACTGCATACAGGGAGAGCAAGTGCTAAAGGGCTGCTGCTTGGAAGAGTCTTTGCTGAGAGTCCTCTCCGAGTCACCATCTTCAACGCTCTTTCGAAGGAGTTCTGCAACCGAGGGGCCAAGTTTTCCACACACGTTTGCAGCCTTTTCTGGACAGCATGGCAATGCAATGAACCCCAAACTGCTCAAAACCCCATGATTACCACCCAGCCTGAAACTACCAGGGTTTCGTAACAGATTGGCGGGTATCTCTGTGCACCTGGATCTATTCCACAACTTGAGAGAGATGTTCACAGAACGAGTTTGACCTAATGAAAGGAAACATGGCCTGGAGTGAGATATGTGAGTGGAGCATCCCTTCAATGCTTGTTCCTTGTTTAAGTAAGGTATGATTAAAAAGAAGGAAAATCAGTACCAGGCCGGAGTACAGGCTAGCCAACAAAATCAAATTAAACTGGATTTTGATCAGAGAGATTGTTTACTGTTCCCATTTAGTTGGACCTAAAGACAGTCAACAAAAAAAAAATATCTGTAATCTCACACAGTAAAACACACAGGGCAAAACCAAACTGAAACACATTCTATGGCCTTGGGGAACGGTTGCATGTGGCAGGTTTAATGTGAAAGTGGATAATACCTAATTCTTATTGCTCACTGTATTAAGCAGTGTTGTCACCTGTACCATGCACAAATACAACAACGACAAAATGCATTTAAACTCCACAGAAGGAATTCTAATATCAAACCGAGAACATGTTATTTTCATTTCCTGAATTTCTCCACATATTGGGCAAACCTGATAAAACTCTTTTTTTTTTTCTTTTTTTCCTCTTTTTTTTTTTTCTCACAAAGGGTTTGTTTCTCATTCAGGGGGTGGAGGAGTGAGGCACGAGGTGTGTGAAGCGTCTCCCAGCCATGAGCAAACATGCATCTTCATGGCCCTCATCAAGCCAACGGAGGTGCCCTGTGTCAAGTCGATGGAAACTCCTTTCCCAAAGGACTTGTTCTAGTGACACTCACCTTCCTTTACACAACACTGATTTCCCAAATACTCAATTTCCCTCTACATCTGAACCCTTCCCCGCTCCCCGTTTCTAATGCTCCCTCCCCCCTTAAAAAAACAACTGAAGAACCACCCCCCACCCACCCCCCCAGCCCCGATTCAGCTCTTTCTGAAAACTTTAAGCCAGTGTGAAACCTACTGGCAGCATGAAAATGGGTTGTACCAAAATGGCAATTACAGGATTTCTACAGATTAAAAAGAGCCTTTAGTTACGGAAGTAAACTACGAGTAAAGAGGCTTATTTCTGGCATGTTATGCAGCACTACAGGGAGTATTTGCTGTTGCTATAAACAAAAAGCTGCCCACTTCCATCCTGGGTGTTCCTGGGATGTCGTTTTAAAACAGTTATGCTGGTTAGAAACAGATGAGGTCACCTGAAGTCCCTCAGCTGCCCTGTGACCACAGCCAGTTGCATGATCAGCAGTATCACCATCCACCCTACGGGCAGACGCTGGGCTGACTCATTTTGGCCCACTATTCTAATTTTTTTCCTGCCAAATTAGGAGAAGATGATATCTAGCACCAAACCATCACAGAAAGATGTAATGGACAGACAAGTAACTTGTATCAGATGAATTGAACAGATTTACTCAACTGTTTTTGCTACATTGCATAATACAAGTAGAGGAATAACCACTCCTTTTGTCTCTCTGCACTGAAGCTTTTGTGATCGTCCACCTCTTGTGAGCTGACTGTAACAACACAGCCCCGTATTCTCTGCCTTTAGTGCTTGTGCTGATTTCTTGCAACGGCAAAAAGGAAAACATTCTCCAGAAACCAGTGGATTCTGGAATATATTCAAAGCAAGCATCTGATATATGCACCACGAGTAAGCTGAGCCTAAGTAATTTTATATTCCGGTATCAGAATTGAATCTTCTGTCCTGCTCTCATGCTTTTCCTCCAAGAACCCTATGAAAATCACAAACGGTCAGATCCGTATTTCAAGAAGAGCATCTAGACACGATAAGTGCAACAATGAATCTGCATCAGCAATGTGCCCCTAATGCGTTACCGAGCTGACTGCACTCACCATTCAGGTAGCCAGTTGCAAGACTGGAAGTTGACTTAAGATCCAGCTAGAACTCAGGGCCCAATTAATTAAGCCTCACAACACCTCTGTGAGGTAGGTAGGTAAGTATTACTATCCCCATTCAGACAGAAAGGGAAGACGAGGCACGGAGAGGTGAAGTGATGAGCCTTCAGTCACCCAGCGAATTTTGGGAGTGCAGAAGAGAGACCAAAAGCCTTGGCGATCCAGTGCTCCGACTTCATAGCACACGGCCTGGGAAAGGCTCTGCTCGGAGCCACGTGCGCGGCGTGGCCGAGGTACCGCTCCCGCACGCCCACAGTTCTCAGTGCACGTCAGTCATTTGGATTCCATTATTTTGATTCCGATTACACCGCCGCATTCAACGGCCGCTGGCAAGAAACACCTCCAGCTTGATGCCTAACACCTCGCCACCCTCCAGCCTAGGAAAGCTTATGTTACGTGGCACCCCCGGGGTGCTCTTGGTTCTCTTTCACGGATCAGAGGGCACAGGGGTCCTGCGCACAGCCGCTCCGCTCTCGTGGACATGCTCTGGCATCTCCTCGCTCTACTCCCTCTGAAAGAAACTCACTTCCACAGCAGGGGAGAGGCTCGCAGACCTGCCCGTGAGGAGCTACGCGCAACGATTTAGGATTGCTCGGGTGATTTCTACACCACGCACACTCAACGTCACATTCCTGCCTACCGTGGAACTGCAAAATAACCTTCTGAGCTTCAGTAACCCTTCTCCGCGCGCGCTCGGCAGACAGAAGACGGCTGTGCTGCCCAACTGCTTGACAAGATGAAAACTTCACCATCCTAACACCGTGTGCCAGGAAGATCAGAGCCTTCAACAAAAGCAGAACTTATCTCTCTGACACACGCTCTCTACCTTGCGCCAAGGCTCAGCTGGCTTGTTATGCCCCAGAAGTTCTTTTTGAGGAAACCAAGCAGCAAAATATCACCTGTAAGGTTCCCTCCAGAAAAGAATTACCAGAGATGCAGGTTTTAGAGCACCTCCGTCCTCTTGTCTTTGTTTCACCAGCCTCTAAATGATGCAAGAGAACTGCAGTCTCATGCTGCTATGGAGTTTATTGCCAGCAATTTCTTGTGTTTGGCTAACTTGGCAGAAATATCTAGAGGTATGTTACCTTGTCCTCTCTGTCAGCCTTTGAAAGAAGTCAAATAAATGGCTTGTACTTCTCCAAGCAGAAACTTGTGCCTCCTTTCTTTGTGGTACACATGAAAGTTCTGCCTCCTCTCGCTTCCCTCTCCAATCCCTGATATGTATAATTTCTGTATAAAAAGCCAGCTGTAAAACCTCCTGTTAGGTTAAGAAATACAAGTACGTGACTTAAAAGCTAGTGCTTTATGAACAGACAACTAGATTCATTGGACCTGTTGCTGCAAATACTGGATGCTACACGGAACCTTTTCTCAAGCGAGTCTGGCCAAGGCCCTGATAAGGGAAAGGAAAACCCATCTGTGTGAGGCCCGTGTTCCCGCGCAGTGACAGACAGGGCCAGTCTGTCACCCTCCTGTGCATTGCCAACTGTGGGTACCGCCACGGCTTCTCAGATAACGGTCCTGTACTGATAAAGGCAAGTGGGCAGAAGCAAATACTTTAACGAGATTGCAAGTCATCAGCTGGTACTCGAGAACATTTCAACATTTGGAGGAAGGAAAAAATCTTCCCGGTGACAAAAATTTATAACCGTTCCCAGACGGCAGCCTCAGGGGGCGTGCGGTCCCTGGAGCGCTCGTGGAAGGGGGAGAATGAGTTGATGTCACTGCATTTGTAGTTTCAGGGCGCCTGTGTCCGTTTGGAGGGTTCTTTTGTGGAGAAGCGAGGTGTTGCCCAAGAGACAGCTCCTTCAGTTCCAGCTTATCCGCACTTTCTTCTTTGTTGTGCCGCGGAGATAAATTGAGCAAGCTGAGGACATCCTTCTTAGAAGTCATTGTTCCAGGAGCTCCTCGGAGAATCTTTATTGGGCCCGTGGAGTGATGGGGAGTGCTTTGCCAGAACATCTTTAAGTTGTGAATTGCTTGCACTTTCTCATCGATGGCAGCCATTTTTAATTTGTCTATGTCTGGGGCATCAGCTGGACTCGAGCGAGCAGAACCAGCTGAGGAATAAGAAAGAGCAGGAGATGGAGTGCTGCCACCAGGAGACTGATGCCCTGAGCTTGGAGAGATATTTCTGGGTGATTTAGAAATATGAGCGCTGTAGGGAGAGCTGGGGTACTTGAGCTTAAAGTGAGGCTGCTCCGTCAAGGACCCATGTGAATCACAACTTGGAGAAGGCTGCCCGCTGTACTGCCCTGTGCCTTCCTTGTTTGACATCTCCGATGTCGTAGGGCTGTTGTAGCCAGAACTCACTTTCTGAAGGGATGAACTCCTCGTGGGAGGCTTTGGTTTAATTCCGAGAGGTGAAGACTGATTCTTCTGACTGGAGCTGATGGGCCGACTGAACGCGCTGGTCTCTGAGGATCTGAAGGCAGAGACACCCGCTGGGGTGGAAGCCCCATCGTCTGAATTGTTGCTCTTGTTTATTTGGCTGCTGCTTCTCTGGAGACGTTCGACAGCGATGAGGTGACTCTGAGTCTCCTCCAGAATTTTTTGGGCCAACTCCTGTGGGTCAAGCTTTGGATTACTGTCCTCCTGGGATTTGACAGTGCTGTCGGTCTCAGTGCTAGACTGGTCAGATTCCCCAGTATCAGAACTTGCAAGTTTCCCAACTTTTTGGAAAGGTGAATTTGGACTGGGAATAAGAGTCATTTTGACAGGAGAATTTGGGGTACTTACGCTCCCTTTGGAGTTGACCGACTCTTTAATGACTCCAGTCTGAGCAGTTTTGGGCTGTTTGTGATCAGGGGAAAATCTCGGTTTTATGTTTTCCTGGTAACTGGCCAAAGGCTCGTTGCTGATGATGGAGAAACCTTCATACTCTTCCTCCTCTTTGCTGGCTACAGTGCTGGTTTGTGGTGACAACTGGCTCTGCGCTGCAGACCTATGTGGGTAGATGTTCTTGGGCCTCTCATAGTCCTGGCGTCCTCGGTGTGCCACGCCGTCTGGCACGCTCTCCGGCTTGGAAACAAAACTCATAGAAGAAGCGATGGAGCTCAGGCTGTACACAGAAATGGCATCTGATGCGATGCTCTCTGGGCAGGTAGGAGAGAAGGGAGGGTTTTGATACTGGGGTACGGGGTTGGAAATAGACTGAGCAGAAGCCAGTGACTCTAGTGACGAGGAACTGTCCAGGCTCAGACGCTTGGGCAGCTCTGTGGAATCTAAAAAAGAAAAGAAAAAAAAAGTAGAAACAGGCCCCTAGATACACAGTAAAATCAAACAAAACCACCTAGTGTTGTACCAGAATTGAGAGGGAATGCTACGAAGCATGCACTCAACTCTATGCTACTTTGAAAAACCCAGTTATGACTTTGGTGAGTAAAAAACTGGGCACAGCCCAGGAAACACACAGGCAGGAACCCCCGACCAGGTACCCTGGATGAAACTTGTCAATTCCTTATCGTTTTGTATCTCAAAACCAAGAGTGAGTTATACACCCTCCAGCTGCTGGACTCTACTCCCAACTTCGGCCTCAGCCAAGTCTGTGTTTCCCATATAAAAACAACATTTGCTGCACCTGTGGTGTCATGTGTGGTCTGTATGACACGTGTGTGATGAGGTACGTATGAGCTCTGCAAAAGGTAAGAGTGTGATATTCTAACAGAAGCCATTGTCATCAAATCATCAGATGATATGGGAGCAAAAACTACTGTAAGAAGCTTTACCAAAAAGTGCCAGCAAGGATTGCAGAGCAAAGTGCATGGTCCTCCGATTAGCTTGTTTCCCAGTTTTCAGAATCACCTCCTCTTGGCCAACCTCGCAAAGGTCAAAACCTGTAGTGGAACATGGAGCAAAAAAATCACACCTCGGAAAGATCCAACGTCTTAAACAAGTGTGATCTCACTTATAACACCAAGAGAACAAGGAGGTATGAGATCCTGCCGCAACCCGGAATGATGACTCTTCACCTACAACGTACAGCTTGTTGCTTTGTTGTTATTACTATTTAGCACACCTTCTCCAGAGGGTGTTGGGAGCTTGATGGTGCCGGACTGTGAGCACACGTAAAACAAATCACTCCTGTCCAAACTGACAGACACAATGCACTAGTCAGCACTTTTTCACTTGCAAATTATATGGAATTGTCTGGGAATGACATACTAAGCACATCTCGGGGGACAGTGTCCCACATGCCCCTACCATTCATCCTTAATCCAAAGTTTTCTCACAGAAATGGACCTTGGAATTTAGGCAATGAGGGCTGGGCTGCAGGAGGCACGAATCTCTGTGAGAAATGATGCCTGGCTTTTATGAGCTCCTCAAGCAGTCTTCTTGGATGTTTCTTTTTGCAGTGTTGCCTCTTCCCTGCAATATCCTTTTACTACCTCTAAGCAAGGTCCAAGCTGGAATAAAATCTAGTTTGATATTTAGTTGTCATCTGTCTTTTCTGCAGGATGAAGACCCCGGTACGTACTATCCCCCTGGTATGTCCCACCCTTGCCCAGTGCACAGGTTTCCCTGCCAAAGGAATGACTGGTTCATGTCCTGAGCAGTCAGGGATCACACCCAGAGATGCCAACACAGACAAACAGATCTAAAGCACCCAGACAAACAAGTGTAAAGCTGTGAGTCTCAGCACTACCTCAAGCCACCGTATGAGACACTAGCAATACTTTCAGAAAGACAATGGAAATAAGTGTTTTCCTACCTAGAGCTGCCAGAAACTCGTGACAGCCAGGCAGCCTCCAGAGCTGGACACTGATGGAAACCTGGATTGGTGCAGAAGAGAAATCTTGCTCCTTCTCGCCTGCCTGAAGTTGAACCAGGACTTGATGCAGCTGAAGATAACAATACAAATCATTATCATTAGCCATTCCTTACAAACCCCATCACTGCTTTTCCAACAGCCACCGCTAAGGAGACGCAGAACAGGGAGATGACAAGGTCTGGGCAGAGGGACAGTCCAGGGACAGCAACGATGGACAAACTCAGCAGCAAAGGCAGGGGCAGAAGAGGGGTGAGGGTTGGGGGAGTGTGGGCAGTGGAAACTGAGCAAGAATGAAGCACAGCAGGAAAATCTGTGAAGGGAAAGAAAAGGAAAGAGATACTTTGGGGACGCTCACAGAAATACACTAAAGCCCATTCCATGACTGAGCCATATTCCTTATGCAAATCCCAAGAAACTCATTCTCAGCATTTAACTGGGCAGAACAAGTCATATAAAACCATGGAAGACTTTCCTAATACTTCCATGGGGTCCAGGAAAGAAGTTTCCCAACTGTGCCCAAGGGAGAGGAGTAGCAAAAAACAGAGGAAAAAAAAAAATGTGTTTATGAAGATCTGACACAAATTAAGGTGGCAGGATCCCATGTCATTCAAAAACCCAGCCAGGGCAGGAAGGATGGAAAGCCGTTAATTGGGGACCAGCTAACCTCAGGACCACCCATCTCTCACAACCCACAAAATCTTACACAGTCTTTTTTTTTGTTTCCACAGTAGCTCTATAGAGCAAACTGCAGGCCTGAAAGCGGCTTGAAGACACTGCTCTGCAGCGCAGGGAAATGGGTCTGCAGTGACCAAGGCATTTTCTCCTGCACAGCAGTGTCGTTCCCCAGTGTGTGTCATACTCACCATTCCCACCATATTTTTAACAGCCTTCGGGCAGCAGATTACAAGAAAGGAAAAGAGAGGAGAAAAGAAAGAACACAGGTTATTCTGTGCTACTAAATGCCTGTGATAGGGAGCCCTGCGGTGACACATCCACATGCAAAGCAGCATCCATCCTGACTGCAAGATGCTCTGTCCGGAGAAAGAAGGGAGCAATGGAAATGGTTTGAGGAGTCCAACAGCGTGGGAACAGGCAGCTGGAATCTGGGAGTGCCCAGCTCATTACCATCAACTCCAACACTTACTTAGCAGGCAGACACTCAGGCCAACCCACATTCTGGCAGAAGGCTGAGCATAAAACAAGCCCTTCTCTTGTTTTCTCTGGGATACGTTATTGGCACTTAATGCGCTCAGCAATCCCTAACTTCTCCTTGTCATGTGGTAGTGCTGAAGTTCTCTCTTTTGTGGTTCCCGCCTTCTGTTTTGCACTAAAATTAAGTGTTTTCTATCCTGAGCAAAAGATCAGGCTCCCTGCCTTGCTGCTTCAGCCATGCCAAGAGTGCTTGCTCCGTTATGACACCCATCACCCATATAGGGCAGACAGCAAGTAACACCCACTGACCGCACTGTCAAGTCATCACGCTCCAATTTTGAATAAAATCTTCTCTCCTTTGGGACAGGTAGAGCCATCACTGCTCACCCACTGAACTGCGGAGAGGAAGGAGGGGGATAAAAGCAAGTAACCGCAGAGGAAGGGAGAGCTAAGCTGGAAAACCCTAGCTGGTAACTGGATAGGCTCTGGTGCAAAAGGAAATTCTGCCTGGGGTCTGGGCTCTACAAGAACATTTGCAAACACAATGCAACGCCCCCAAAAATATTTATTGTGTGGGGCAGCTGAGGAAATGGCCAGTGCATCTTTTGTTAGTTGTGTACAGCCATCTGAATGTTTTTCCTTGGGTAATTTAATTATCCGAGGCAAAGAAGACAACTGTGAAGGAATCTCATGGACACTTATACTGCATTCCCATCTATCGGAATGTCTTCTACTCATTACATCCCTCTGCTCCGGCCCTCCCTCTGGTGGCAATGAGGTAAAAAATAACCCTGCTGTTCAACCACAGAAGTCTCAGGCAGTGATAAAAGAGCCCGGGCAAGAAAGCAAAATGCCACAGAGGACAAGCCCTTAGAAATACCTCATGAGCTACTGTAGATCACAGCGAGAAACCCTTTCCCTGAAGCAGACTCAGTCTAAGGGACTGACAAAGCAGGGCTCCTAGTGGGTAACTGCAAAGCCGGGGCTCTTATTTTGCATTTTGTGCAGAGACTCGATGTAACAGAATGAAGGGGAGCCCCCTGAAGCTGCAGAGATAATCCCAGTTACCCACCACAGTACTTCCCTAGAACACTTTTGCATGAGGAAAATAAAGTGAGTTATATGCCCATTCGCTATGTGCAGTGTGTTCATTTACTAAAGCAGGCAAATGATCAAAATAAACCTCATTAGAGGAGCAATCAGGACAGTAAGAAACGTGTAATGGAAAGCCAGCCAGGCAGGTGGCACAGAGACAGGTTGGGTTAGGCATGCTAGAGAGGCTGGGGAGAGGGAGGAATGGGAAGGAGACTGGGAGGAATGGGGGAAGTCCCACTGCCACTGGTGGCACTGCCTTTCTCTTTGACAACCGTGAATCCTTCCAGAGAAGCACAGGCTCTGGGGTTTCCTGACAGACCTTGCATTGTCCAAAATCAACTATATCTTGGGATTTTGGTAATTACAGTGGACAAAGACCAGCCCAGGACAGGATGGCCAAATAGCAATTAGTGGTTCTGCCACTCATTTCCCATATTTTGCTTCCCCCTCACTGCAGCAGGTACCCATGGTTTCATTTCTGTTCCTCCATGGGAGACCCAAAGCCACACAGCCCGGAAACACACCTGCATTCCTCTCTTCTGGACCCAGACTTTCATTCACACAAACATGAAAGTTCAGAATTTCAGCCCTGAAGAATCCTAGCGCGCTCTGGGTTGATAAATTAGGGCATAAACCATTCTGTGCACCCCTGAGTTTACTGGTCTGGGAATGACCATTTAGAAACCAGTACTGGAGGAAAAACCCCCAACTCACCCTGTTGATCAGCTGTTCTCCTGTTTCTGAAGCTGTGATAAGTTTACAAAGTGCCTGAAGTGCAGGGTTAGGCAAACCTGAAAAACATCAGCAGAAACAGGGATTGCTCAGTATCTGTTTCTTGACAGCTAGAAAACGCAACAACCTGAAAAGAACACAAACTCAGTGAACGCCTAAAACCCCTCCCCCAAATCACTGAACAGTTCTGGAAGCAGCAGCAGTTTCCAGAAAACAAAAGGTTTTCCCACTTGGCATCTGATTATACGTTTTCTGACTGAGAGCTGAGAGAAAGGAAGAGTCACATCATGCTTCTTAGATATTGGACTCAGTAATAAGTGATTCCCATCTATGACAGAATTTTTAGGAAACATTTACTTCTAGGACCTCTGCCCCGTTAAATACTTTTATTCCATTGATGTAAAACATCACCATTTTACAGACTTGCACGAAAGAAAGGCAGGGAATGGCTGACGTCTGCTTGGATGGGTGAGGACAGAGCCATTAGCTGGTTCTTACCCAGGAGGGACTGTATGGTGGTGCTGCACTGCTGCAGCCGCTCGCCAGGGTCGGAGGTTGGGAAGAAAACTGCTGCCGGGAGGCCACTGGCTGGAGGGTCCAAGCGAAATCCTACGGCGGTGAGTAGGGCCTGCCAGCCTGGAATGCCACCGACTTTATTCTCCACGCTTTGTTGGGAGGTATACATGGAGTTGTGCTGCCCGTTCTGGATTCGCTGCAATGATTTCTCCACCTTTTGGGAAAATACAGCATTACCTTATTTCATGAGATTAATTTATGAAATTATGAGATTATTTTTCACTAAGTGCCTCTTTTTTACACAGTGAAGAAGCAGGAGTAGCATGTTGAGAGACAGCAAACCTGATGGTGAGCCTGGCTTGTCTTACTCAGAAAGAAGCCCTTAAAAACAGAGGCTCCAGTAACTCAGCACTTGCAGCATTAAAACCACTGTGATGAGTGTCAGTATTCTCTGGGAAAAGTTATGCCACAGGAAACCAAGTACCAGTTTGACTGTGATTGTTTCCTATAAGCCTGGCAGCTACATTTGCCCTGAGAGAAGACTCACATTCAGGTTCCAGCCTTTTGCCTACACGGCTTACTACCAGGCAAGAGTCTGCAGCTCTAGGACAAACAGTAGAGAGATGTGTGTCCACAAAACCCAGCAACTGGGATCACTGGGAATATTCACAGGTTTCCAGCATCCTACTGATACTCCCCATTCCTGTGGGAACCACATTGGAAAGAAAAGTTTTAAAAACCATGAGAGATTATTCCAGCCATTCGGCAGTTTGGCTTCAGCCCTGCTGCTCCCCACACCAGGCGATGGGCACATCTGGGGACACAGGTGTCCCTTACCTTCCAAGTCTGCAAAGAGACAGCAGTCACTGTGCTCTGCATCCCCAGGACTGCAACATTCATAGCTATTTTTTTGTAGAAACAACTAACCCCAATGATTATCTCATTTTTAAAGCAGAGACCCAATTCAACAGCTAATGGAAACCAGATGGGGAGGATTTTGCCACAATACAATGTAAAATTTTGCTTATTTTGCCTCTTTTTGCTCCGGACGCTTCATCAGGTGTCCCAGTCTTTTCACACTGACCCAGAGTTCTCACGGGAGGTAAGGGAGAAGGGTTGAAGGTTTATATTCAAGTGTGAGTGGTTACACATCAGGGTGTTTCTCTTCCCGTTCATCACTTACAGATGCACACCCCCAGGTAACACTATCACACAACCACAGGGTCTGCAGGGTGTGGGAGGGTTTCCTTTCTCTTACCAGATGCAGCAGGACACGCAGAGCATCTCGTGCCCTTTCAGGGTGCTGCAGAATCTCTGTCAGGGCCTGTCCTACCAGTGAAGAAGGGCTGTTCAGCTTCATGTCGCTCCCAATAAGCATGAAACCTGCAGGATGCAGAAGAAGAGATGCTCAAGCTCCTTCCATTACAGAAAATGTTCAAAACAAGCAGATCTCCTCTTCCCTCTCAGACTAATGGAATGGTGCTTTACTGTGCCCCGCAGAGTGATATTCTTTTCCCAGAGCAGCTACCCATTCCCTGCCCAGTCCCATAGACTGAACTCTCAGAAAGCTTCTAGATGCTTCTTACTGTCGTCCTCTATTAAATCAATAGTGTTTTCCTGTTCAAGCAAGTGGAAAAACACTGTATTGCAGCTAAACTTGTCCTAGCACGCTCCGTGTCTCCTTCAGAGCAGCAGAAATCAATAGATGCTAAACAGTGCTCGCAGAAACAGAACTCGGAAAACTGAGAGCTTTCCCTGTCTCGATCAGAAACCTGTCTTGGATAATGCTCCATCTCCAAACACCAGATTCTCCACACGTCAGCAGAAGGAGCTCTGCCTTCCCCTTCTCACTCACTGCAGGGAGGTATGTGCCTGTCTGTCCTCACACCCATCTCCATGCTCATTCTGTTTTGCCTAGGAAGCAGTGGCTTTTTTTTTCCCTTTAATGCTCTTTCCTTTGAGACAGAAAAATCTTGGAAGGAAAATAAAATAGAAACTGAGCTGTGGACTGTAACCTAAACTCGGCTCCCATCTGGTATTGTCTGAATCATGTCCTAACGCTGGACTCAACAAGCCTGGAATTGCTCTGTCAGACTAACTGCTCATTTTAACAAGTTCTAGCAAGTTTCCTGCTCCTCCAGTTCACATCAGAGCCATACTGACAACAGTTTCCTGATCGAAAAAACATGCTATTCCTGCCTGTGCAAAAAAAACCCACTTGGGGAATGTGCACTGCTTTGAAAAAACAGGACTTGTGCTGGGAAAAACAAAGCAGGTTTTTTGTACATACCCCTGTAACAACACTGTTGAACTCCAAGACTTCATCTTTCTGAATCTCAACTCATTCATCTAATTGATGAGTGCTAATCTAATTGAGTAGGAGCAAGCACCAGCTCTCACCCCGGAGCTTACCCTGCTGAGGAATCTCCAGTTGAAGCAAGGGAAACCTTTCTCCTAAAAGGACCAAAGGATTAAGCCCTACAATGTTTATGTCACAGAAATCATAGCTACTGGTTGCTGCTGCTACCTCCAGAAGTACTACTCTTGCCTCCTGGCTAGAGTTTCACTAAATTCTCAGTGAGAAGGTTCTGTACATTTGCTCCAGCCAACTCCACCCCAAGGACACAGGAAACTTGACCTTATAGATCTCAGTCACAGAGAATGAGGAATTGTATTGCACATTATTTCTTACCAGTCATTAAACCGTTGTGCTGTCACAAGATTTCACCTCACTGTTGCTTTAAATTCTGTCAAATTCACAACCCACTTACTATACACGGTGAAATACTGATGTTTTCCATCAGACTGACATTCAGCCACCCTCACCTGAATCTGGGTCTGAAACACAGGGGCTGAACTGTGGGAGAGCACAGGGCACACGCTACTCCCAACTACCTGCCAGCGCTGCTCCTTGCTTAACTCAAACAATTTGGCATGACAGCGCTTCAGAGAAACCCCGTCTGGTTTGTCAAAAAGCAGATTCTTCCTACCTACCTGCCCAGTTGGACGGATGGGAGAACTGCTTGCTGCTCTGTACAGTTTTCATCGCTTCTCCAAGGGCTGCGCTGGCTTTCATCCCGTTTAAGAGGGAGGAATAGAAGGCGTGCACAAACATTTTGGAAGCAGCCACAGGAACAGGCCAGAGTGACACCAGGACACACTGAGCCCCAGCAGCCAGGAATGCTCGTGTCAAGCCAATGACTCCATCAGCAGTGACTTTGCTGTTGGATTCTTGGTAAGAGCCAAGAACCACTAATTTGACAGGAAGCCGCAGATCCAGGACATCAGCTGCTGTAAGCAGAAACTCCTGAAGAGGAGGGCAGTCTGAGATGCTCTCCACATCACTGGCATCATCCTGCATCCGAAGGGATTCTGGGATGGTGTAGGGGTTCCCAAAAGAACTCTTGCTGCTGGCCGGATTGCTGTCAGTGTTGGGTGTCAGGACCAAAGCAGCCAGTTTCCAGGAGACGTGGGTTGCAAAATGGACACATTCTGCCTGAGTGAGGGCACTCATGACCCTCTCTTTTGTTGCCGCGCTGCCAACCAAGGGCTGGCAGCCAAGTAACTCAGACACCATATATGCTTCCTCTTCTGCAGAGGGCATAGGTCCCCACAGCCACCGGTCCATGACTGCTGAAGGAAGCTTGGGATTTCCTATGACAGCTGCCATTGAGGTAGAACTGGAGTAAGCAGGAGTATTCTTCTTTGCATGGGACTACAGAGAGAAAGAGAAGATGGGGTTAGTACAGAAAACTATAGCAACCTGCACCACACGGGAGAGGTTCTATGGGAGGTTTTATAAGGTGGTATCTGACCTTGGAGCTGGGATTCAGTGACTGGATGGAGGGCACCGCAATGAGGCTGAAGCGCTCGTAGAGGTACTCATTGGAGGAACTGCCCTTCAGGAGAGCAAAAGGAATGAGGTACAGTTCCCCCTCCAGAACCAGTATCAGCTGGCGGTGGCGGCCAACAGGTCCACTGGAATGCATCAAACCCTGCAAGAAAAAGAGAGTTTGGCCCTTTCGCTCCATCAGCACCCCAGCCTGCACTTCCCAAGCATCAGGCTCTAGTCTGACCCCACATCAGGTTTGGAGTATCAGAATTACTGATTACTATCAGAATTACACTTTGTGTGAACACATATTGGCATTGAACAGACCTGCACAGCTGGACTGTTGGTCATCTCTGCACAAACAACCCGTTTAAGACGAAGGAGCCTCGACAGCAGTGACATGTCACACAGATCTTGGCTGCCAGAGCCAGCTTCAGTGAGAGGAATGGGCCCAGCACGACCACAGCACAGTTAAAATCTCTGCTAAACCCAACCACCTATGCCTTGTCAATATTATTATCACCTTATCCTCTGAAAGAGAATATCCTTTCTGAGACTGAATTTCAAAATAGCAATTTCCTACACAAGAGCAAACAATCCTCGGACAGATTGTGTCTATGACCTGCACTTCAAGACACATGACATTGTAATCAACCCAGAGTCACAAATAGGTCTAAACAGCAAGTATCTTATGGATGGAGAAGTGAGGCAGAGATTTATAAATAGGGAACACACAGCTGGGCCCCAAAAGTGGCAAAAAAAATAATCTCTTCAAGCTAGAGATACTGTGTGACACAGAGGACTTTTTAAATTTATCTTGCCTTTGCTCTGTAAGACTGGAGCCAGAGGGAGCAGCCAGAGCTGCTGCAGGGCACCATGCCACAGTTTCCATTGGCTTCTGTGTTCACCCCGTGATCCACCAGCAGGAGCCGCTGGGATGGAGAAAGAACAAGGCGCAGCTTGTCTGGCTACAGCTGGCTGCCAGCGTGGCACTGCCAAACAGTGTTAGTGAATTAAGGATACACCTCCTGCTTAGGTTCATCAAAAGCAGCTGCGTGGAAGTGGTACCAACAGCAACATCCCTTGTTTCCACTCAGTCTCACCATCTGGGAAGACCAAGTGAAAACCACCCCGTTTCAGAGAGAGTCCCCAAGCTGCCCACTTTTGCTTTCCCACCCTGACAGGGCATTCTGGTAAGTGAATCCCCACATTTGTCCCCGCCAAAGCCTTACCCCTTCCATAGGTCCTATCAATAAGTCGTAGAGCGCACGGAGCGGGGATTTGGTGAAGGAAGTCTGCCTCCTCGGAAGAGATGACGTCCCATCCTTGACAGGAGACATGGTACTGCTGAACAGACTGGTCATGCTCTGGCAGCTCCTGTGGGGAAGAAGCAAGCGAGAGGTCAGTCGCAGAAATCCAAGGGCCACTACAGGTTGCCCTGGTTTCATAACACAGACAATGAACCCATCCCTGTCCATCCAGAGGACGCTGTTCCGTAAGATGCTTCATGGCAGGGCTTTATTCTCCTGTTCAGCTTTGCACCACAACGAAAAATGACATCAACAGCAAGGTGAACCAGCGGCAGACAGTGTACTACCTTGCTATGGAGTTTCTCTACAAACTCAAGCGCTGCTCACCGTTCTTACTGCATACCTCTGGACAGCAGTTGTGTGCAGGCAAACACAAGACCCATCAACAACTGACTACGATCACAGGAAGATCTGCACTTGGGTTTCGTACCAATTCATCTAGCAAAAGGAAAGAGGACAACAGGCAAACAACAAGGCATGGAGATTGTGCCTGCACTTGCTGCCACTCCTCTGAATGGCTCCATAAAGTCAGATGCAAGAGTTGACCTGGAGCCCATTTCTGACACCCCCCCAGACAGAGCTCTGCATGGGCTCTCCTGGCATCACCAGCCACCAAACACCGCCACTCTGAAGACAGAGATGGCACGGCTACAAAAAGTTACTGTCCTCTTGAGGAAATGATGTTGCCCCGTTCTGGTCTCGCTCTTCCAGCAGCTGTGCTCCCCAGAAAGGTTATCCTTGGCTTGGTGCCACGAACAACCATTTTCTGTGAAAAGGATAAATTTCCAGAAAGTTTTAACAGGTGGGCCTTAAGGAAAAGGCGGGGAGGGAACTAAGCCATCGAACAGTAATGGTACCAGAGTCACCTTGGGGGTTGTACAGCAACGAACACAACAACCTCAAGCATAAAAGGCCACCCATGAGGCAACACATGCCCCGTTGTCCTCAAGGTGCCAAATGCATTCGATGGAGGGTTCCATGAAATCCCAGTCCAGATCTGGCTCTGCTGCTGCTGCGCAGAAAGAGCCTCCCTCCGTTCCTGGTCTCTGGGAAGCACAGCACTGCTTTGCCTCTCAGACACCTTCCAACACCACGGGCCTCTGCCAATCCACACAACAGGAACGCAGATATAGTTTCCCGATTCGCAACCGAACTCACACGCTTTGTCACGACACCGTTCTGAAATGTCCTTTTTTAAAAAAGGTTTACTCGGAAGAAATGCCTTGTCTCTGTTCCTTATTTTCAACTCTTGCCTGGATCAACTCCTGGCTCTTGACACAGAAAAGAAGTAAAACCAGAAAGTATTGGCACATCCAGGAAATCAAAATAAAACTCCGCATCCAAAAGATATTTTAATCAAGGGGATATATTAGTAGTTGATTGCATATTTGCTATAAGCATATGTATTTGTATGAATGCATACATAATGCCTCTGGCAGATATACACACACACCCAGGCACAGTGTCTCTTCACGCTGCCAGATTAAGCCAACAGGTGAGAAAAGACAAGGAGAGCAAAAACATCGCACTCGAGTTCACTCCTACCACTGACACACCGCAGGCCTGAGACAGACCCCTCACCTTTTCTGGCACACACCAACAGACAGATTCAGAAAATTTCTCTCTCCCCTCTCCTTCTCTCCTCAGTTGCTGCCATCACTCTCCAGACTCACCTCACCTCATGGCTAAAACCTATTGCCTAAAGAAAAAATGATGCTGCCACCCATGCTCCCCACCAATAAGGAATTCACATCCTAGGGGTCAGCAGGAGTAATTTAAGGATGAGAACAGAAGCCTGGCGTCCAACTGCCCGTGCTCTCCGATGTAGATTCTGGTGAAAGCTCCTCAGAGCTGCTGAAAACTTGACTGGGTGACTAACGAACACCAAGTTCGTTATAGAGAACCAGCATGGACTCAGCACTGCCTGCTCCCCTCTGGACCCCTCTGCCCAGCTTCCCCGCAGCAGCCGACTGAGCCAAGCCCACTCTGCAGCACTCCATATGTTTCCATATTTATGTAGCACGGATTTTAAAATCAGATCAGAAAACATAAAACTGTGCTTCCCCAATGTCACATGTTTTTATTGCCCTGAACCCTGTGCTCGAAGCACATCCTTCCAGTATATCCTGGCTGATACACCAGTCTGGAAGGACAGGGATGCCCCACTGCTTATCCAGAAACCAGTGAGCTTTAGCCCAAGCCCAACGTTCTGTGATTCTGTGACCTTCCCAAGAAGCAGCTCTTTGCCAGCAGATGGCACCCGCCAGCCTCACCGTCTGCACTAAGCGATTTTAACACACTAATTTATTGCAGGGAATAGGGGTTTGATTACTCTAATCAGCAGAGCCTCCTTCATCTTGGTTTCACAGCCAAGCAGCTCTAGATTTATTCCTTCACCACTCGGATTGCTTTTTTATGAGAACAAAACCAAGGGAGTATCATAAATCTTTCACATCTCTTGCCTGTGTGTTTGTGTACACAAAGAGGAGTGAGGAAATCCATAGGGGGAGGATGGACAGGGATCTTTTGTAGCAGGCAGAGCAGACCTGGAGCCCTGGCCAGCCCACTCCCTTTCCTCCCAAACCAGTGCAAACCACCAGCTCTCTAGGTGGCTCGTCAGGCATCTGAGTCCAGGTGATCTCAATGTGGCAAGAAGGAGACTTCTGAAACCTCTGGCCAAATTTTGGTCCGATCTACAGAGCGCCAGCGCTGGATTCTGGGGTGCTACATTGATCATTTCTATGTTGCTCTCATGATGCAGAGGGGTCCCCCGATTTCCAGACCGGTAAAATCTCTCCTTTGGAAGCCTCCGCACGGACTCGGCAGTGCTGCTTATTTATAACCCTTTGTGTGAGGCAGCCCGACCTGCAGCAAGCAGAGGAAATGGCACAAACTGGGACACGGCACTGCCTGCCTGTATCAGCATTAGCTCCGCTTCCGCCCTTTGTGCTGGAGATGCAAGAACAAAGCGTGATCCCACGGCAGCCTCAGAGAAAGGGGGAGAAAGCCCCCGTCACGCAAGCCTTGAGCTCTGACTGATCCGTCCTACCACCAGCCTCACAGGCCCTGGCTCTGCTTCCAGAGGATGAAGGTGGCTGGTCCCAAGCAGGAAGGAGAGGTTCGTACCTCTTGGCCATCATTAGGACTCTAGATGAGTCGGATCCCACTCATGACCAAGCACCGCCATTCTGGAGGGCTGGGAGTCAGAGTTTCTGCTGCAGTGGTCTGACAATGAATATTCATCAGGCCTGTCATCCTGCAAGTCTTCCTCCAAAAGACCCTTGCTGGAGATCCAGCCCCCAATCCATACTCAAAGCCTTGACACGCTTAGAAAACCAAGCTGTGGGAAGCTCCAGAAAACACTCAGATACAAGCTCCCTGTGGATACTTTCATGGATCCGCAATTATCTCCAGAACCCACCAGTGGTTGCACAAAACCCACAGACCACCCAGCGCTCTCCGCTTGTGTGGTCTGTGCTTGGGCAGCCACAGCACTGCACCCGTATGGTAGAGAACCAGACAGATAAGAGACTCTCCAGCCATGGCTTCATTATCTGCCACCTCGCTTCATCCTGGGCCAGGCATCACTGGTACAGCCCTATCCTTCTGCTCCACAGGGAGTGAGCTGCTTGGTTCTCCAGCTCCTTACCTCCCAGTTTGCCTTTTACCAATTCTCACCATGCTGCATTGCCAAAATTGCCCTCGGGAAAGTGGTTTTTTACCCCCTGAGCAGTGTCGGGGCTGATTCTCATGTTTTCCACAGGTCCATAGAAGGAGGACAAACTGTATCCCCATGTTGGTGGAACGGCCAAAGAAAGAGTGGGGGAGCTGCACTCAGGTCCAGGCAGTGATCAAGTCCCTTGCTGGAGGAGAAGACAACTACCAGGAAGGGAAACAGATTTTAATTTGGAAACCCAACAAAAGTCTAAGAGCCCTATGGAGCAGAGAAAACAGAAGCTGCTTAAGACATAAGCAGCTGGGACTATCTTGGGGGCTATACCAGCGGCATCCAGAGCGTAGACAGCCATTGCCCAGTACTGAGATCACTGCAGCGTCCCTTCATGCTTCTTTCTCCTCTAAACTCCATTTCTTCTCAGAAGTTCCTTAGGTTAACTGCCAAACTCCCACAGTTCTGCTTTCTAAGCAGAACTGCCAAAGAATTATACTATTTTCTCTGCTTGAAAGCTAGGTTACCTGACGACAAGCTGCCAGAGGGTCCCTGTCTCAAACCAAGGGCTTCCTTTCAGTCACCCGTTTGCTGCCAGACATGGAGACTGGATGGCTCCGAAGAGTCCCGGCGTCTCCAGGGCCTCATTTTCTAACATGGGACCTTAACAGCATGTGCAATTCCTGTGCGTGAGGGAACTTGCGCTGGCCCCAAGCCACGCGAGCTCCCTTGAGGATCTCCAACATTCAAGCACAAGATGTGAACATGGATTCAGGCCCCACATGAGGAACGCAGGGCCTGCCTTGGCAGTGGGGAAGACGAGCTCTTATTCTCAGCTCCACACGGGCCCTACTCCTCTCTGTCCCCTGCAGCGCAGCAGCCAAAGCAAACAGAGGCCATCCTTCAATCGCCGCTTGTGAGCCACAATTTTACCACCCTCTGCAGCAGCAACAACCCACTCAGCATTGACCTACAGTGACATGAGTGTGTGTCAGTGCTAACTGGCAGAAAAACCATTGCACAGAGGAGGTGAGATGGAGTCTGGAGCTGCAAGGTCACAGCTCTTGCTAACTGCTATCTAAAGGGTGGGTTAAAGGATGTTGGAGACAGACTCTTTTCAGTGGTTTCCAGCGATAGCACAAGGGGCAATGGGCTCAAGCTGGAAAATGGGAAGTTCCATTAAAATATGAGGAAAAACTTCTTTACAGTGAGGGTGACGGAGAAGAGGCTGCCCAGGGAGGGTGTGGAGTCCCCTTCTCTGGAGATCTTCAAGACCTGCCTGGATGCTCCTGAGTGATGTGCTCTGGGCAACCCTGCTTTAGCAGGGGAGTTGGACTAGATGATCTCTAGAGGTCCCTTCCAACTCTGACAATTTCATGATTCCATGATTATCACATCCTCCCAAGCCCGATGAACTAGTAAAACACCTCAGCAATCCTGGGGACAAGACTGATCCCAAACTGCAAATACTCCTAGTTCATCACCAACACAGCAGCTTGAGGAGATACGCATGTGGATTCTGGAAAGAAAGAAAACCAGGCCAATTGCTGGTGCCAAGAGGCAGCTCCCAGTTCCATTGGGGATGCTGTTAGAGCTCAACAAGCTCCAGTGACGGCTCACAAGGCTGCGGGTGGATCACATTTGCTTTTCCAGCTGAGAAAGGCCTGGGGTATCCTGCGCTCACCATCCCTGCTGGAGCACAGATCCAGCCAGAAACCCCGGGTTGCATCATGCAGCCCCTCTCCACTGGGGGAGCGGTAACACTGGAAAAATTCTGTCTTTAATTTTCGTTTCAAATGCTTGCCCTAATTAGCACAGTTATACGAAAGACAGGGACCTGAACAAGCTATAAGAGGCAGAAAGTAAGTGGAGAGTGTGCTGCGAGCGCACGGTCCTGTAACTCTGGAAACACAGCACATTCCCAGCTAATTAGTACAACAGTTAAGATCAACAGAAAGAAGTATTTCCATAATAAGTGCGGGGCAGAGAGCTCCAAGCATCTCCACATCTCACAGACACACCAGTGTTCTCTCACAATTGTTCAGACAGTCAAAAACAGCCCTTGGCCAGAAAAAGAGTAAATTCGAAATGGCTGTCCCTCAGGACAGAGTTATCACTTGACAATTGGTGACAAGTCCTTGCTGCTATCACCCTAAGCTGTCAAATCCACCTGGAAAGGCAATGAAGATGCCCCCCCCCTACATCTCCCAAAACAAGCTACCGAGTTCTTATGTGACACATGTAGTCCTATCTAGGTCCCTGCCTGTGCCTGGGGTCCTCCCTCCCCCAATGACACTTTCAGTCGTTGTTCTGCCTCCTTCCTACTGAAAATCTCTATTTCTAAAGAAGGAAGCAATAGGACCCTATGCCAGGACCTGGCAGGGCTTCTTTGTCCCTCGCGTCCAACACCTGGGTTTGTAGAACAAAACCAACCCCCAACTGGATGCCCATCTGTGGAAGGTCCCCAGGTGCTCATAGCTCCCAGGCTGGATGCACAAGCGACACCAGGCAGTCATGGATTCTCAGTCCCATCAGGAGCGAGATGCAGAGCTCTCCTGAGGGAGGGGAAAATTCTCACTGCACCACAAGAACACAATGGAAAAGGAGGGAAGGGAAATGCCTATGGGCCCCTCTGCTGAGAAGGGGAGAGCGCTGCACAGTACGAACATGTAGACCTCATTCCCAAGAGAGATGCCTAACGTTCCCCGTACACCCATGCTGTGAAGAATGGATAGTTACTGCAGCTGTAAAGGACAGTATCAGTTTGCTGCTCTGTGCCCCCAGGACTTGGGATGATAGGGAGACCACAAGCAACGGCCTCGGGGGCACCCTAAACTTGCCCATCACCAAGACGTGTCATTCTGCTCGCTGATCCCCGCAGTGCCGTGCTCTGTTCTCACCTGTTCAAGAGGTTGTTCCTGCTGACCATTCTGAGGAACCCGGTGGGATCGGTCATTGAGTTCAGCTTGTTATTCATCTCCTCAAACTGTTGGTCCATGATGTCCCCAGCTTCACTCTCAGTCTCGCTGCTGGCACAGGCTCTGCAGGGGGAACAGAGGGTGAAGGAGTCAATGATGCCAGAATTGATGCCAGAGAGAGCAGCAGCTTCGTGACAAACTCTCAACCACTTCAGGAGGAAAGGTTTTTCAGACACAACCTCAGCCAACTGGGAAAGTAAAATTTCCCCTGGATTGTATCACCTCCTCCTGCCAGGCCTGCAAGGGAGTAACAGCCCCATCACCTCAGAGCAGATTTTCTGTCAAACTGCTGTTAGTATTTTCTCTTCTTTCTAAAAGCAGAAGGCAAACACAACTATTTTTAACGTCATCTACCTTTAATAAATATTTTGCCTATTAAATGGCACGTCACAAACCTTGGGATTTGTACACTTCAGCTAAACCTGTTAAGCCATCTTGCATCTCAGTTCTGGTTCCTTTTGGGTTCCTGACAACTTGGAGTCTTTCCTCAAGGGCACACTCCCCAATAAAGGGCACATGAATTAAACAAACGTGCAACACGAACTCATGCAGATAACTAGAGCTGTCCCTGCGTTGCTGTATGGACCACGGGACACTTTCTAAGAGTACCTCCAAGTCAATATAATTTAATAACCTGAAAACATAACTCCTGACAAAAGACAATCACTTCCTGACCCCTGAAATGGGGTTTGCTGAACAACAGCTGGGGTCGAGGGAAGGAAAAACAAGGAAAAGAAAATATTGTCAACAGCTGCCTCCTGCGTGTTTTCCCTGCAGCTGCACGCTCGGTTCAACCCTGGCGCAGCTCTGAGTAACACTCCTTAAAGAGGCAAAAATCTCGAGTTCATGAACCCGAGAGAGGCCACATGCTCTCCTTGAAGAGCGTCTGTCCCAACACAAGTTCAAGCAGACTTTAAAGTCTCTTGTACTTTATTTTCTTTGCAAGTTATGAGTTATTTGTCAGCTCAATCAGACCAGCTGAAAGGGACCATTTCTAGCAGAAAGCAAAGGCTGCAGTGTGGAACTGACCACCACCACGGCAAAATCCTGGTGACACGACAGCATCTCTTCCTCTCCAGGAGGAGAAAACGGGAAGATGTGCCACCCTGGAGACGCAACAGCACCTATAGACACGCTTCCAGCATTTCGGAAGGCAATGGCACTTAAAGTTGAACAAAAAAGCACACAACCACAGTGCTCTTAAGCAAGCTATGAGCTGAGAACCACGTCTGGAGAAGGGCAATGGAGCTGGTGAGGGGTCTGGAGCACAAGTGAGGTGCAGCTGAGGGAGCTGGGGGTGTTCAGCCTGGAAAAAAGGAGGCTGAGGGGAGACCTTCTCATTCTCTCCAACACCCTGAAAGGAGAGGGTAGAGAAGCTGGGATTGGTTTCTTCTCCCAAGTCACAGGCGATAGGACAAGAGGAAATAGACTTAAGTTGCACCAGGGGAGGTTCAGATTGGGTATTAGGAAAAATTTTGACACTGAAAGGGTTACTAAGCCTTGGAATGGGCTGCCCAGGGAAGTGGGTGAGGCACCATCCCTGGAGGTCTTCAAAAGATGGGTTGACATAGTGCTTAGAGACCTCGTTTAGTAATGTGGGGGCTTTTTTGTATGGTTTTCTTTTGTTGATTTTTTTTTTTTAATTACAGTTAGGTTGATGGTTGGACTAGATGATCGTAAAGATCCCTTCCAACCTAGATGATTCTATGATTCTATAAAAAGTCACACAAAAGCTTTCACACACGTACTATACATATTTAAACCCCCCTGTTCTTGGCTGGTAGGCAGAGAACAGGTTCCAGGGGCTGGAGATGACAGCTTCTCCTGTGGATCTGGTGTGCCGGAGCGCGGTGGCAGCCGGCAATGCTGCAGGGAGGCACTTGGTCCATGTGGGGAAAGAGTTTCAAAGCAGAACACGACGTTCACCCACATGGAACAGACACGATTTGTTTGTTTAATTCCCTGCATTTAATTTTGAAGTGGGGAAAGAGCTTCTGCCTGCGATCACACCGCACCAGCCCAATGATCTCAGAGACAAGCACTAAACCCAGGATATTTAATCAAAAACATACCATCTACCATCACCACGGAGGGAGGGGGAAGCTGACATCACAGTAAATTAAAAACTCATCCCAGAACCTGAAGACCAAAGCCAGCCACTCCTTTGCCAGGAGGAGAATCTCTGGTGACAAATGGTTAATGGAACTGAAAAAAAAGTACCTGAAAATATGTTACACGAGACATAACTGCAGATTTCATCTGTGTATAACCATATCTAGAGAGTAAGATTCACTCCACTGTGTGGCTGGCAATTTTGGAGCAGATTTCCACTAAAGTGAGAAAAAAGCATCTTGTGTTCTTTAGCAGACTGACACAACCCTCAACCCGATAAAACAAAAAAATCCAACAGCCCCAAAACACAGCAAAAGAACCTGAGGTCTCCTCTCAAGCTGGACAAGCTCTCCTCTGGCAGCGCAGGTGACAAACTTCTCTACCCACGTTGGATGTAATGCCAGTAATAGCGCCCAGGCTTGAAGGCACTATACAAATATAGGCAATTATTGGGAAATGAATTCCATTCATAAATTGCATATAAATGTTTCGCCAGCTGCCAAGAACCTTCCAAGCAGCACGCTCATACAGATCTCTGATTTTTTTTTTGTCTTTTATTTTAGTAAGCTTTCTTGGCTCATGACTGAGCTGAAATCACGCGAGGCTCAACCAGTGTCATTCTGCAGATTGCTTTCGTGACAGTTTTAAAAGTGTCACAATTCTTTTATCTTGGATATTCCTGGACAAGCAGGAATAATGGCTGCTTTTCAGCATTTTTGTATGCTTGAATGGGAACACGTTATTTCTGTTCAAACTTTCTGCTCTTTAAGCCCTTGCACAGCCTGGAGACGCCGGCCATGTCCCCATAGGGCAGCCCAGAGATACCCATATCTCAGACTCTTCCCTGAGGAACCACAGAGAAGGTGCAGACACACAAACACACAGCCATTTGCCATTCTGTGTCACAAAAGCCCCAGTCCTGTCTCCACACCCGAACTGGAGAGACCCCAGAGCTTTCACAGACCTGCCAGAGAAGGGGGTTATCACAGAAGGGAGATGCTTCCAGCCCAAGAGCAGAGTGGACAACCCCATGCCAGAGGGCTGAAGCGGTTCTCCTGACAGAAGGACAGCCCAAGAGGCCACCCCGCTTCATAGCTGTGACTGTCCCAGCCCTCCCATCTCTCCCAGCAACCTAAGGCGGGAGATACCATCTGGAGAAGATGGACAACGGCAGCATGGCTTGGCCAGGCCACAGAGGTCCCACATGAAGTGCACGGCGTCGATTCCCGACTCGCAGCCCCATGCTCAGTCTAAGCAGCTTGGCAGTGGCTCTTCCAAACAATTCCCCGAGCTGGCCCGAGCCCAGCATCAGGCTGCAGGAGCAGGAGGCCGGGCTGGGGAGCCCAGTGCCTGCGTTCCCTTCTCAGAGCGCTGAGAAGCAAAGAGAAGCCTGGCGCTGTGCACCACCCATTGGTTTGACAGGAACACCTTTGCCCAAACCTTCACAAATCCGGTATTTTTTTCTGGTACAGGTAAAAAAAACAACACCAAAACAACCAAACAAACTGAGGCAGAGCTTTCTCTTCACTTCCCTAAAGAAAGGTAAAACCAAGAGGACGTATCACCACAACCTGAGTCCATCTTGCAGTGCAAACCTTTCAGGACACATTCACCATTCCAACACAGACACACATGCTTTAATTTACTTTTAAATCAGTGAAAAGAACAAAAACAATCTACCAGACCTGGATCCAGAACCTCTGATGGCTTTGAGCTTCCTTCCAGCATCTGAATCACCCGTGAAGCAAGAAGCACGGAGGGACTGGCCGTCCATGCTGAGCACTCACATCCACAGCCCTCTCGGAGCCTCAAACCCAGCAAGCTGACTGCAACCCATTTCCTTACTGGTACTGGGGACATAACACAACCAAGTGCCACATTCTCCCTGCCCCGAGGGGAGAATTAATTTGTCTGTGAGAGACAGGAGCAAGCCCTGGGGAAAGAAACTCAGAAATCTGGTACCATCCTGCAGAGTTGAACCACCTGATGGGAAACTTGAGGTCTGGGGTTCTGCTCTTGTTTTGATCCGACGGAAAATTCCCATCCCATTAGACGAAAGTGTCAGATCAAGTGCAGGCAGCAGAGGACACAGCATGGTTTTACTGCTGCCTTCTGCAAAGCAATGTCTGACTCTGCTGCAGTGTCAGCCACACATTTGCTGCCTATGATAGCTATTACGAAAGGATTATTACAAGGATTAATTAGGAGAGCTGAACTGTTCCCAGCCGCCCACAGAACCCCGAGCACAAATCAACTGGAGGATCGATGCCATCGTTTCCTCTTTCTTGGCCACCATCACTACCTGGAACCCCAGGTTCAGGTGAGCAGTGTCCCCACAGACAGCGGGTCACACAGAGAGGGGTCTGTAGGGTGGCAGCCTCCAGCACGGGCTGCCAATGGCACCATTAGTGCCTTCACCATCAAAGCTGGGCCAGGGTACATGTGTCCACAGCCTCGGGGACTCGAAAGTGTTTCACTCACAAATCTCAGTGCTGCAGAAAAATCCAGAACTGTTTAAAAAAAAAAAAAGCCTAAACCACTGTATAACCTGAAAGAGCCAGTGTCTGTCTCCACTCACACCAGTGTCTCCCCTCACCCCAGTGTCCCCACTCACCTCAGTGTCCCCACTCACAGTTTTGGGGGCTGGTTAACAAATCAGCCAACACCTACATTTAGGTCCCCTTTGCACCAGGAGCAAACCAGACCTGCAACCTGCTGGTGTGTCACTAACACACCCAAAGTAAAACAATTTCTGACTATGGAGCAAGCTTCATTTATAACAGCAAACTAAACTGTCCCCACATCCTTTACCCTGTACACTTCATCCAAAAAGAACACACGAGGACAGGGACATCCCCAGCTCCGTTCTTCAGACAGACACATTCAGAGAAAAACTACTTGTAAATATCAGAAATATTGTAAATATTGTTACAAGTTCCAATAAATTGTAAATATCAGTATAAATACAGGTACTATATTTGTACTCATCCAATAAATAAATCAAACCAACTACCAGGAGAAATCACAAGATTGAGTAAAAATAAGCAAAAAAGGCTCACTTGTGATAAATCCGTAGGATAAAAAAAATGAGGAAACACAGTTATGGGACGTATCTGAGTAACGGACTGGAGTAAGTTTCTTCCCTCTTTGCTGAAATTCATCAGACGGATTAATTCACTGTAAATTATTTACTCAGCTATAGCCACAAGGGAACATATTTGGAGGGGGCTAGAATTCCTGTGGTATTTGCAGTTTTTCATAAGTAAACCTTTGAAGGGGAATTAATTACACTAGAAACCGTAATCAGGATGGAATCTGCCCATATACAGTCAGAGATGGCATCTGCCTCCTCATCCAATCTATAGATTCATTATCCAGCCTATAGCTTCAAACCTTATTTGCCTGTGCACATAGAACTACTTGGCAGAAAGACAGCCATGGATACAAAAATAAAGCAATTTTTTGGGGGCCGCAATGAAAATTTGCCCCTGCTTTGACTCTCAGTTCTCAGACTTCTCGGCCAATTAGCTCATCCCAGACTGTTATAAATTGCTTTCAGGTGGGAGAAGGGGGAACCAGGATGTCAGAGCCCCCTCCCCAACTTACCGGGTGTAGTAGGAATCCACCCCCAGCGCCTCCCGCACGCTGGAGATGTACTGTTCCAGCGCGGAGTTTGTTATTGTCTGCAGGGTCACACTGGTGGCTTCATGGAATTCCCCGGCATTTTCTGTCAGGCCGTCACCCAGATAATATTCATGAAATTTCAGAATTCCTGCAAGGCACCAGCATCACGAGGTTAGTTCTGCAGGGCAGGAGGAGCGCTGCCAGCAAACATCTAGGAAGCGGGGCAGCATTTGGCATTTTGAGTACAACTGGGGCAAAGCATTCCCTGCCGTGTCTCCTCGGGGCTTTTCCAGCATCCTGAATTACAGCCGTGCTTTTCAGATCTGGGTTTGTACTTTGCAGATGGTGGCTCCAAGGTAGAAAGGCAGAGCAGAGCTTTTATGAGATGCTCAGAACGCATTTGCTATTGCAGGAGTCTCGTATAAATTATAAAACACATCTTTCATACAAGCACCTACCACAGTAATTCACATTTCAATAGATGCGCATGAAAAATACCTCTTAATAGCCTCTGATCACATAAATTGAACACGCAAGGCTCAAATGCTGAACAAAAGTGTTATTACTACAGCAGAACCTCCTCACGTCACACAAAGATTTTTCATTTCTCTCATATGCATGAAAATACTTTATATACAAAGAAAGAAAAAGATGGATTAATGCATAGTGAAGTATTAAAAGCCAGCATTTCACAACGGGTAAACCAGATAAAGGACACTCGCTGTTTTGTTAAGAATTCAACTATTACTGCAGATAAAACCTTCCTCCACTCAGACTGGTATATCCTTCCTGATATAATTAATTCTACAGCCTGTGATCAACAGTAAAAGGCTGCTCTGGATGCCCCGTTTGCCTTGACAGCATAAATTATTAAACCAGTTAAGAAGAGTGGAGGAATAAAGAATATAGCAACTCCTTCTGCAGTAACAGCAGCAAAGACAGAATCAGGGGAGAGGCTCTAAGGGCACGATCTCAGTGGGATAATGAGATCCGGGGCTGCCACTGAAGCTACTCTCTGTCAGCTCTAATGAAACAAGAAGAGGTCACCAGGCTGAGCTGGAGCCAAGGCTGAAGAGCTCCTCAGCAAAGCTGCTTGAGTGGAACCTTTAAGGCCCACAGTCTGTCTCCTTCCCAACACCTGACAATGCCTTCAAGGGGGCAGACACAAACCCACACAGTTAAAGAATGAACTGCTTTTCTGCAAGACCCAGTTTGGGCAAGGAGGAGACTGGTCACGAAGCCTTGTGGCAAACCCTGTGCTTCTGACCCATAGAAATTTAGTCAGTTCAGCTTAACACTATAGAACTACTGGCATTTCACTGCACAAAATACAGGCCTGAAGAGCTAATTAGTGACTGGACGCAGAGCAGGACAACACCATTTTACACTTAGACACGTAACACTACAAAACACCCCCAAAAAACGTCATCTTCCAATCACTGTCACCCCATCTGAAGCCAAGCACGTGGGAATGTTTGCTTCCCTTTCCAAATCATTTTTGGTGCAATCTAAATAGTGGTTTTTATCTCTTTAGCTTTGTCATGGTGAAGGGCTGCAATTATTAAATTATATCCAGAAAGAACTCATGAAAATTTACAGTCATCGCTTTATTAGATAATGAACAACAGCTGTCTGCAAAAAGCAATCCTCTTCAAATTAATCCTCCTTGCTCCTCTGTGATAAGTGTTTCCACATTCATACGAGGAGAACTCAGAGGATCAGGCAGTTCAATGGCATATCAGGAAGCGGGGACGCCCTTCTGTTTTCTGCAATCCACTTCAGTGAATAAATGTCAAAAGCTTTTGGAAGGATAAAGCACAGAAATGTAATTAAAGTAGGGATTCTTATGTATAGAAGATTCTCACAGAGCCAACACACTCGGAATCTCATTACTGCTCTGCTCTGCCCTCTGGGAAATATATACAGATTAGAGGTTGAAAAATGGAAATATTAAACACGTGAAACGTTTCCATCTCCAGGTGAACATCAAAGCCCTGAATAAGCACTTCTGTGTCATTATTGCTGTGGCCGTGTCACGGTGTTCAGTCTATTCTGCTTTAAGGTACTAGATGGAAAGGATTCTCTTGTACATTCACTCTGGTCCCAGTGTCACTCCCAGCTATAAATGGTATAATTTCCCCTTGATCTTACCTCAAAAAAGGACCTCACCTGCCCCGGGAGCCAGCAGCCAGCTGTAGAGATAACCTGCAGCCAGCGAGTAGTAGAGAACAAGTCCCCTCTGGCCATTCACTGTCTCCAGGACCTGGTTAATGGTGACTGGAGAATAGGGATCAGAGTCTTGTTGCCCAGTCTGACGTTCCACCAGCAGGTCAGCAAACGCCCTCGTTCGTCCTCTCTCTGCTACCGCCAACGCTTCATCATGGTGACCTGAAAAGACAAAGCCATCTCTCAGACCTGCCACCATTGTGGTCTGCAGTGCAACGTGCAGGAAGAGGGACAGCTGCTATCCCAACCCAAACTAAAGCCTGGGAAAGCAGGGTGGCAGCACCTATTTCTGGAACGAGCAGGCAGAATACAGTCCAACAGATCATCTTGGCTGCAGGCAATAACATCATGTATGGAAAAATGAGCCACAGAAAGGTAAATGAATGGAAGAAGCAAGATAGAAGATCCAAAGGGGCCTGACATCCAAAGCCAGAGACACTTATTTCCGTCCTGGCAAAGAAATGCTGTGCTGTGTCAGACAGATGAGTGAAGATGTACCATGAACTGCCTCCCCATAAGTTCAGCTCAGCGTATGATGGCATCTCTTACCAAGACTGACAAGAACTCGCTGCAGGGCCTGATAGGAGGATGTCTGCAGGTCGAAGAGGGACAGCTTGTAATCAGTGCTCAGCTGCACCTCGTGTCGGATGGTTTCAAACAGCGCTGAGGCCCGGTACAGCTGGGAGGGAAAACAGCCACCATGACTTCCTTACACAGCACAAAGCCCTGGCTGGGACAGCAGGAGGATCCAGGGCCAAATATACCCCCAGGCAGGGGAGGTCTGCCCTAGAGAGCCCCTCGGGATGGCAGCATCCCCAGCAGAGGGGAGGTGACTTGGATGGAGCAGGGCCTGAGCCAACTCAGTGCATTCCACACCCTCCCCAGGATGCGCCAGACATTCCCTCCCCTAAGGACAGGGATGACCCAAAGGGCTCAGAGGACACAAGCCAGCACAGGGTGGACCATGGTGTACCTGGTGCTGAGACTCCTCCAGGTTCCCACTCGCCCAGAGGGAGAGGCCGAGGCCATGGCGGATTTTGGCTTCATCTTCTCTGCGTCCCAGCTGCTCTGCCAACCTCAGCCCTGGAAGGGAGTCAGAGTGAGAGGGTCAGAGGGGAGAAGGGGCTTCAGCAGCCGGTGGAGGGAATCTGCCTCAGCAGCTTGGTGGGCGCTTGGCTCAAGTGGCCCCTGGGCTTCCGGGCCAGGCAGGGACAGCCATGGAGCCACCAAGCAGTGGGACACCCATGGAGCCACCGGGGCAGTGCCAGGACGCTGCTGCCGACACTCAGAATTGGCACCAGCGTGAGAGGTGCCTCAGCAAGACAGAGGTTTCCATGGACCAAGATCTCTCCAACTGAGCATCTCCGTGGGACACACTCAGTAAACCCCCATCAGGAATTTTGACTTTTAAACCTTAAAAGCCACACAGATAAACAAAAATCACAGTGAGCTGCCACACACTGCCAGAAAAGACACCTCTTGCCCCATTACTGGTTTGTTTCCCACTGTTTCTCTCCAGCCTTCTGGCAAGCTCCACGTGGCTCATGTACTGAACCAGAGCAGAGGGCAGGGCCCTGGAGTGAACAACCTGGAGCTCGTTTCATTTCCAGACACACCTTCTGTGTCATCCCCACTTCCACCACACTCCAAACCTCTCGCCTCCATGGGCCCTGCTGACAACAGGGATGTCTCCTCTGAGGCACCTCAGGTTTCCCACGGAGTGGGGAGCGGGGACCCAGTCATGACCACGCAGCTCGGCAGCAGCTTGCATTTGCAGACTTTTCAGGAATTCTGTGTCATACCAGGAGAAGGAGCTGTATTTAATTTTTTCCCTTTCCAACTTAATTGAATTCCCTCAGCGCGCTGGAATCCTGCCAAGGTCACTTTCAGGAAAACCAGACTAACTGATGTAATTAATCCCTCGGCTTCCAGCTTCATATACCCCAGCTACACTGCTCATCTCCTCCACCAGAGAGCCACCACCTTGAGCAGATGCTGCTTGCGTGCTGGAATCCCTTCCACGGTGGAATCCCTTGCAGCAGCACAACTCACAAGCCGGCGCTGGCTGCAGCACTTAGCAGCCACTGATGGCTTATGGACACCAAGGGCTGAACCTCCCTTACCTCCCTATCAAACCCAACCTGGTTTCACTCACAGCTTAGAGGACACTCACCCAGTGGTCTCACTCCCACCTGAATGCAGAAGGAAAAGCCAGGCAGCTATCAGCAAGGCACACACCAGTTTGAGACCTGCTCTCAGGATCAGAGAGATCCATCATGACCTGATGATGTTTTCCAAGAGTCAGTTCCTGGTACGTGATGTTATTTTATAGAGAAGGTTCACACCTTCTAGGCTGAGGAACAAGTGAGCTTTATAAAGAGACTCTGCCAGATGCAGCCTGGATTCAAGCTCAGAGCTGGCTGAGATGCCCCCAGGAAGGCACAGATCGCGTTTTGCAATGCTTTGTCTACAGGATGCCAGGAAGGCTCCGAGTGACATGGCATGCTTGGACAGCCTGCTTGGACAGCTTCTCACACAGATGGTCAACAGCAGCTATGATGTCTGCAAGAGCTTTTGCATCAAAGGCCACTGTGAAACATATCCTCTTAGTGCTAGGTTCACAGTACTTTGCTTCTCTCCACGTCCCCTCTTGTCCCCCCCACATCCACCTCTACACGCTGCGTTGCCTCATTGATGCTCTTACCCTCCTGCAGGTACATCACAGCCTGAGAGTAGTTCTGCAAGGCGTGATGAGTCCTCCCCAGACTGCTGTAGGACACAGTTTTGGCTACAAGGTCGTTCATCTGGGCTGCAATGCTGAGGTGCTGCTCCTGATAAACCACCGCCCTCTCGTAGGTGCCCAAGGACTCGTAGGTCAGGCCCAGGTTGCCGTAGGCCCGGCCTTGGCAAGTGGGGTTGTTGGTCTCCTCCGCGATCTGCAGGTCCAGCTGGTGATACTGCAGGGCTGTGTCGTACTCCCCCATCTGCTGGTAGACCCCACCGAGGCCGCAGGCAGCGTCGCTCTCCAGAGCTCGGTCCTTCATCTCCCGGGCGATGTTCAGCTGCCGCTCCAGGCAAGAGATAGCCTGTTCGTAGTTGCCCAGCTGGCTGTGCAGGCTCCCCAGCTCCCCGTAGGCCTGGGCTTTGTTAAACGCCTCCCCCAGCTCGTGTGCCACCACAAGCCTCTTCTCAAAGCACACCAGAGCCTGCTGCAAACTTCCCATGGCCCTGCAAGGGAGGAAAAGAACAGCATTTTTTTTGCCAGTATTTTCTTGAAAGAAGTTGTTTGTCATTTCCGCTAGAGGCCAGCTCAAATCTTTCAGGCAGAGGAAAACACTCCCCCCAGGAGACATCCCAACCTCCTTCTGAATCAACCTCCTCCTCCTGAATCAACCTCCTTCCTCTGCCTCCCTATGAACTTCTCTTCCTCTCAGGGCAGAGCATCATCAGCTTCATGATTTGAGCCGGCAGCACCGTCCTCAGCACCCAGAGGATGCTGCTTCTCCTATGCCACATCCCCGTGCACGTGTACAACGGCCACACAAACACACCCTGTCACTATCACAGTGCATCCATTAGTAATCCATCAGCACTTGCACTTCACCGTCATTAGAACAGGTTACAGCGCTTCTTACCTGTGCCCATTGCCCAAGCCCCGGTAGGCCTTTGCCTGATCCTGCATACGGTTCAAGCTCTGCGCCACGGAGAGGTACTGCTCGTAATACTTTATAGCTTCCTCGAAATCTCCCAGAGCCTCGTAGCAATCTCCCAGGTTCCCGTACGCTCGGCCCCGATCTAACACGGACTCGTTTCCGCTGAGCTGCTGCAGCATGGCCAGCTGCTGCTCGAAGTAGCCGATCGCTTCCTCCATGACGTTCATGTTCATCTTGGTGATGCCCATGTTACCATAGACTTGGGCTTCTATGCTGGGGTCCTTCAACTTCTGCCCGAGCTCCAGCTGCTCTTCGTAACACTTGAAGGCCATGGTGTACTTCCCAAGGGACATATACACTGCAGCGAGGTGACCGTGTGCTCTGCACTCTCCCGGCATATCTCCCAGCTCCTGGTACACCTCCAGCTCCTGCGTGTGGTAACCCAAAGCCTTGTCACACTTCTGGATCATCCTGTACGCAGAGCCCAAGGCTGCGTAGGCACTGGCTTCCAGTCTCCTGTCTTTAACATGATGGGCTAAGCTCAACTGCTGCTCATAAAATTTTATTGCACCATTTACGTCTTTTTTACAGACAAAAATATCCCCTAAGTTCCCCAGAGCTCGGAATTTGGCCTGGGAATTGTTCAGAGACTGAGCCAGGGACAGCAGGTACTTCTGACACTCCTCTGCTTTGCTGAAGTCCATCAAGGCTTTGAAGGCCAGGCCCAGGTTGCAATAGGCTTTGGCTTGGCTCAGCTTGTCGTGAAGATCCTTTGCCAAGGCCAGGTCCTGCTCGTAGTATTTAACAGCTTCCTCGTAGTTCCCGAGGCAGTAATGGGCGTAGCCAAGGTTATGGCACACTTTGCCCTCCCCTTCCATGTCCTGCAGCTCCGGGGACAGGCGCAGGTACTGCTCGTAGTACGGGGCTGCCTGCACGTACTCTCCTCGCGAGCAGTGGAAGTTGCCCAGGTTGCTGAGGGCCCGCGCTTCGCTCTGGATGTCTCGCAGCTCGCGGGCGATGTTGAGGTGATTCTGGTAGTGCTGCAGAGCACGGTCGTGGGCGCCCAGCGCCTGGTAGGCAACCGCTAAGTTCCCGTGGGTAGACGCCTGGGAGGCACGGTCGTTGACTTCCATGGAGATCTGGAGCTCCTGCCGATGGTACTTGACAGCCTGGTCGTACATGCCCAGGGCGTTGTAAGCGTTGCCCATGTTGCCGTAGGCCCGGCCCTGGGCCGCGTAATCGCTGAGCTCCTGAGCGATGGACAGGTGTGTCTTGTGCAGCCGCAGCGCAGTGTCGTAGTCGCCCTTCATCTGGTGAATGATTCCTGAAAAAGAACAGAAACGGGCTCAACAAAAGCATTCCTCCATGCTGAGCCTGCTGCAGCGCCTCGCCTGGCCCTCTCCCTGGGGTCCCTACACCAGGGACCCCCATCCCTTCCCCACACACCCCAGCACGGCCCCTCTCAAATGAACCCCCTCCTCGCTCCTAACAGGCAAATCCTGGAGAAGGTTCATCTTGGAAGCACACATTCACCACACCGATCAGACAGGTTGGCCTTATAAAATGCCCATTTTCTTCTTAATTATGCTGTTTTTTTTTCCCTCAGTGACACCTGGTGACCCCAGAGCTCACGCTCAACGCATCAAGCAAGAAAGCACTTGCTTTTCGATTTCAGTCAAATCATCTCGTACTTGTTATGAGACACGGGAAGAGGAGCTCTGACTCTGCTAATGTTACAACTTCTGCTTCAATTAAACTCTCTGCTAATAATAAATGTGGCTCCTTTGCAAACACGCATGAGCAGGCTTGGAGATCCATGACCCCTGCAGGAGGTAAGCAAACACAGATCCTGCAGTTGCTTGATACCTGAAGACGACTTCAGGTTTTTCCCTAAAATCAAACAGTTTGCAATTTCCATCTCCATATCACAACCACCGTGCTGAGGGGGAAGGGGCAGAGGGTGAGGAGGCAGCTGCCTTCCCCAGTCCCCGGCGGTGATCAGGCCCCGCTCATCAGCCTCCTCTTGGCTTGCACTTTTAAAGAGAAATTTGAAGACAGAGGCTTTCCAAGCGAGCCTGGAACACGAGGGCTGAAACTTGCTTTCCCGAGGCAGTCTGGACCTCGCAGATTCATTTTTTAAACTCACGTGGGATTGAAAACTCAAGTTCCATTACGTCAGCACAAAGCATTCTGGCTGGATTACCTGTATTGCTAACAAAGCAAGTGATTCAAGAATTCTGCTCGCTTTCCTAACAACACAAGGCTGGGAGGAGAAGGCCATTTAGAAAACACGGGCAGAACACAACAGGATGAAACCGGCAAACGCTTGGCTGCTGCTGACAGTTGGTTTCTCCCCGCCCTGCACCGCAATCACGGTCAAAGCTAGAGCTCATGGCAGCAGGGACCGGCTCCCTGGTGTCTTGTCCCAGTTCCTGGCCAAATCCTTCCTCAGCTCCAACGAGGAAGCTATTGCCAGCGTTAGCTATTGATCAGCGTTAGCTATTGATCAGCGTCAGCTATTGCCTCTCCGGCTGCTGCACGGGGATGTTTCCCTCCAGGTTGACGAGGAAAGGCAGCAAGGATAGGAGGATGCATTTCTCAACAGACAAAAATGAGGTTCACAGATGCATGGGAGATGAAGCCTTCACAGCTCTAACTGTTTTAGTCGGCCTCTTCACTGCCAAGAAAGGAGAAAAACAGCGAGCAAATGTTTACCAGGAGATACCCAGGACAAACCCAAGCAGCGTAACACAGAACAAAGCTGTGCTCTTCGCACCCACGGAGCCTGCTAGCGCATTAGTTTGCTTGAGCTGTCACCCATCTGTTGTGGCATGTAAAGAAGAAGGATCCAGAAGCACACTGTCACTTTGAAGCATTAGAATTCTGACTCATTCTTACAGCTATAATTATTGACTTCAGAGTAAAAGACAGTCTCCTGGTCAGGCAGCTAGACGGCGTTCTGGAATAGCCCGCAAAGGATATGGCAGAACAGTGCCAGCAGGCATGAGGGGAGACAGCCAGAGATGGCCTTTACTGCCTTACAGAGTGTAAAGCATCAAAATTGGCACAAATTACAATAATTCACAAGCTTTCTTTCTTTAATGATGAACACAGTTAGAACTGGGTAGAAACCTGTATAAGAAATTGGCAAAATAATCAGGAAAGTTACATTCTGCCTATGCAAATCACCGGTTTTTCCAATTTGGGCGAGAAATTGGTAAGGTGGGAGAGAAAGTGTCAGCCTAATTTTGGAACAGTCTCTGCAGCTCCTGTGCCAGAGCCCGGCAGGAGGTTACAGCAGAGGACAAGGGGATCTCCAACCTCCCACTTGCAAAAATGCTTCAAGAGCAAACATCCAGCACCTTTGGACAAGGAGCCAAGCGCATGATGATGCTCAAAGAAGCTCTCTGTAACTGCAAAGAGACACTAAGCACCAAGAGAGAGACTTTAAACTGGGTTTTACTGATAATCTGAACTGTAAAGCCAGCTCCCCGCGTGGAGCCCTGGCGTTGGCAAGCACCATCTGCTTTGCTAACGTTGACTTGTGGTTGAACTCCACATCTCCTTGTTGGGAAGGGCTTGATAACTCCTGACTGGCTCCCAGTCCGTTACCTCCCGCTCACGGAGTCGCAGAGCGCGTTACACCTCCCCGCAGAGCCCTGTGCCACCTCCTACCCCCTGTCCCTCTCCCTCAGCGTTAGACACTGCACTTCCCAGGGCTCTCCATCCACACCGCTGAAATGCAAACAGAAAATTTCTGTTGCTTCAGCAAAGAGGCCAACTCGAACATTCTGGCTTGGAAACGCACATTTCGATATATTTTTTTTGCCTGTCAGCAGGGTTATTTTGATGAGGTTGTGTTTTGCATGTGGATTAGATGAAAGAGACAATTAAGACTTGACTTTTTAATTGGTACTGGATGCATTTTAAACAACAGCAATAGACTTTCTCAACCAGAACTGCGTGTTCTCTTTCTCCAGTATAACTTAACTCTGACAGAGAAGACATAAAAATATAGCCAAATAATAGCTGAAACGTGAGACCCTGCACTCAGAAGCTCGGAAAACTACCCTAATACCAAGTGTGGAGTGGCTGAGTCAGCATACCAGCCGAATGGTATATTTAGCCTTAAATCCAATCCAACATGAGAAAAACATTCTCTGCTGCACCGAACTTTTTCCTTCTTTTTTTTTCTTACAAAAATTTCTGGAATTACACCCTGAAAGTGTAATTAAATCCAAAGCTGCTGTAAGATTAATAATGATATTAAGATGAATTTTCTAGTCCCAAAATGACCGGTTTTGAGACAGCAAAATGGTGAGAGAATTTAAACTGCGAGTACCACGAAGGTTGAGGACCAGCAGCAAGGTGGCAAGTTGTTGCCTTTTGCAGCACCCCCAGCCCTCTTGCCCACTGGGTCCCAGGAACAGAAACGGTGCCGATGCTCACTGCCCTCTTTTCCTTCACAAACCGATTCTGCCTCACGCATTTCTCCTGATTTGCGTAAAGGAAGAAATTCTCCACGCTCATCAGAAAACCAGGACTGTTTTGTTTTCTCCAGTTCACCTTATCTCCTTCGCTCAGCTCCTGAAGACTCAGCTATTAAGAGAAATTAAGTAATTCATCAAGCCCTTTTCAATTACCTGCTGTTGATAACATCAGAGTACAATTAGCATCTACAAATGAACCCGGCGCCAACTGCCAAGCAGAAACAGCAGCTAATTTACAGCGCAAGAGCAGAGGCTCAGGGGCTGCCAGCAAACACAGATTTTGTTCTACCAGCAACAGCCCTGTTCCACCTCCCCCCAGCCAGCTGAGAACACATCCCCAAATCCCCACCAACAGCTGGAACACTAGCAGCACACACCGCCGCATCCCACGGCAGAGAAGGAAAAGCATCTTTGGTCGCTTCCACATCTGCTGCTGTGAAGAAGAAGCAGGAATGGACTTGACTTTGATGGAGTTCAGCCCCTCCTGCCTGCCAGCAGGATGCCAAGGTCTCTCCTCTGAAGAACATGAGACTCCTACACGCTGTTATTTTAATGTACACATTCTGACAACAAACTCAGTTTGGATTTGACCCACGTGTCTCCCAACTTACAAGGCAGCAATATACTGACATATCCCTCTGACAAGCTGGCAGAGAAAAGGCCAGGTAATAAACCACGTCACTTCTTGCCTTGGTGCGAGACTTAACATTTATTTCTGACACCCGAATAGCTCTTCCAACACACTTTACCATTTCACTTCCCTTCTGCCATGAGCCTGGGCTTTCTGGTGCCTTTCTGAGCAGGTTAATAATTGAACATGGGACACGTTACATGACATTGGCACACAATCTGCCAAGTGCCTGTTTAATTTATGAAGACAATCTGGTGGAACTGGGGTAACTGTGACGATAGCACACAGCCAACCGCCTGCGTCCTGGCAGCAGCTCTCACACTCACAGCATTCCCTGACAAATTCTGCTCCGTGTCGGGGCTCCGTGTCCTTACCTAGGTTGGAGGAGGCTCTGCCTTCAGCGGCTCGGTCCTGCAGGCTCTCAGCGATGTGCAACTGTTCCTCGTGGTACTGCTTAGCCCTTTCCAGGTCCTGCATACATCTGGCTGCGTGGCCCAAGCCGGCATAAGCTCGCATCTCAATGGCCTTCTCTGCCAGCTCCTGGGCCAGCTCCAACACGTAGTTGTGGTAGGACATGGCTTTGTCGAAGTTCCTCCGGTAGTGGTAAGCGCTGCCCAGGTTGCTGTAGGCTCGAGCTTCCTCCCGCTTGTTCCCCAGCTCCTTGGCGATCTTCAGGTGCTGTTCGTGGCACTGCACCGCGTTTTCAAAATCCCCCATGGCAATGTACACCGCTCCCATGTTGCCCAGCTCCCGCGCCTCGGAGAGCTCATCTTTGGACTGCTTTGCGAGGAGGACACACTGCTTGTGGCTCGCCAGCGCGTTCGGGTAGTCCCCAATGGCTGTGTACACGTGGCCCAGGCTGCTCAGTGCTGAGGACGCTGCCTGCAGGGGATAAGAGAGAAAAAGTAAGCACAAATATCAGTAGAAACACATCAGACGGCCCCAGTCTTAGAAATTAAAGCCACAAAAGGCCATTCTGGAGAAAGAATGTGACTACCAGTTAGAAAACCTGCTCTCTGCAATTATTCTACACCCCTCAGTGCAGCTCAAGTTGAAGAACAGGAATGGGGTTGACTTGGGAGAAAAGGGCCAGGATTACCCCTTTCTCTGAAGCACTGAGTGTGCACGCTCCTGGCAGAGGGGCAGGACAGCCCTGCAAAGGTCGGAGACCACTGGGCAAACAGAGAAAGTCATCGCTGCAGAAAACTGCCCTCCAGGAGCAGCCTGAGCTGTCCCCCAGGGCAGCCACAGCTCAGGTCACCTCTCACAACCACTTGAACACCCACAGCAAACGACCCTGTGTACGGCAGCGCTCGAGAAAGCAGACAAATCATGGGATTCACCTGCAGAGAACGCCACGAACGAACGCTTGCTCTTCCACCCTCTGCCCAGTCAGCTCAGGTCAAAGCAGCAGACCCCTGAGACCCTGCTGTCAGAGACCAGCAGCTTGACATGCCCAGCCATGCCGCGGGCTGAGCCACCACGAGGGCTCTGAAGTCTCTTCTTCCCAGGCTAAACATCCTGTTGGAAAACTTACACCCTCAGCCGGGAGAAGGGAGATGTCCCTGCTGCTTATCTTGCAACACCAGTAGGTCAGTGTGCAGCCACCAACACCTTCACCTATTTCTGCTTGGCCAACCACACCAGGCTCCGCAGAGCACAGCTCTTACTGGGCAGCATCAGGGTCCTTCTGGCACAGCATCATTTGTTACTGAGCCCCAACCAACCTTGGGACGACGGCAAAGACAACAGTATTTTAGCAGCTGGAGCCTCTGTCCCCTGAGGACATCTTAAATAAATATAGCTGTTTGAAAACCTGAGTTCTTACCACTGAGGAACAGCTGTATTTAACAAGACAAATTATCCAAGGATCAGGTTCTTTTGCCCACTGCATCGAGCAGGACGCAGTCCTCCTTCCACCTGGCAGAGCCAGAGCTCGCACAGCCGGAGAGCGGGGCGAGGAGCCAGGAACGGGGATGTGCTCCTTCTGCACATCTGCTGCCTCAGCACGGCTGGTCACGCCAAGGCCCCGACCCCGAGTCCTCCACGGTCCCTGCACACGCCTTCCCTTCGATACCCAGCTGCTGCTGTGACCCAATTCCACAACTGCAGTCTCTTCCAAACCTCCAGAAAGGAGCGGTCGGGGCGAGCGACTGCCCAGAGACCAGTCTCACCCCTCCCTGGCGCCCTGGTCAGGAGAGATGTGGGCCACCCTTCCACCCCAGATGGTGACACAGCATCTCAGGACACTTGTCCTTGCTATTTGACAATGAAGAGGCAGCCTCTCCCTTTTCCTGTCCTTGGCTGTGCGCTCCCAGTGCTCCCAGTGTGTCCTTAGGTTCACGTTCCTGTTCATGCAGGAGATCCTGAGCTCCCCAATCCCCTGTGTAAACTTCCTAATTCCTAACGAGCAAGATCTTTGCGGTGTGATGGGGGGAAAACAGCTCAACCACACCACCAGCTGCAAGTAACTGGGGCTCCTTCAGCTGTTCCACTGCCAGGAGAAAGGGCATGTTCCTTTTCTTCTTGCCTTCTGAGCTCAGCCACTGGAGCCACCTGTGTGCCCTCCTATTTTATTTCCCTGCTCCCCTCTTGCTGTGACCTGGATGATCCAACACAGCTGATCCTGGTGTTTAAGGAGCAAGCACACTTTTCCATCTTGGGTGCAATTATCTCCAGGCACAACACCCAGAGCTCTCCCATGGCACGGGATTCCATATGGTAAGTATGAGACGTGCAGCTGAAAGCACCTCACCACACACACCAACCAGTTCTCTGAACACCGGGGAGCTGGAGAAAGGCTCCGGTGCGACACCACCGATAAAGACACCAGACTAATCCCCAGGCAACGTGAGATGAGCTGTAAAAAGTGAGCTTTGTGCTCTGTATCCATGAGACATGACTCAGATCCCAGCATCGCACCAAGGTTCAGACAGCAGGAGGACCTCTGGGGTCACATTCACCTAAGAATCTGCAGATCCAAGCCCACAGAAACACACTCTGACATCAACGGTGGAAAGAAAACACTTTAAGCAGCGGGAGTAGCTGAAGGACGGTGGTGGCTCCCCATCAGTGCCCAGAGTGGCCACAATGAACCTCTCCAACCCACCCCCCACCAGACCAGGAAGCCCCACCACCTTCTCCTTGGGCAGTCACACATCTACTCCCAGGAGCTTCTCCAGCTTTCCCTCACCCTGGGCATTCCCTCTGGATGCTCCCCGTGATAAACTGGGATATTCCTGCCAGGCTCCCACCTGCCAACTGGCTGTGCCCCACAGCCAAAGCAAGATTTTAATTCCTTTCTCCAAGGCAAATGATTAACCTCTTCCTGGCTACACTGTCTAGAGAGCAGCTATAAAGAGAGCAGGATCAGAAAATCTCCTACAGGAGAGGCCACTCAGCGCCTCTCAATCGGAACCACATTCTGCCATTGAAATTGAAGAAATGAGCCTTTCATGACTTTCAAAAACAGTAGCAGGAGAAACCTTCCTAAAGATTACTTTTACTAAAATGATATCACGAGTGGAAGAGTGATGCTAAGCCGGGAAGATCTATGGGCAGGGCAAGAGGCAGAGAGCACAGGTGATAAATTACTGTTGTGATCAGCGGCATTAACAGAGTCATATTTCCACACTGAGGAACTGTAAATATGCTATGCTGACCCAAATTAATAGGGAAACCATCTTTTCTGATACAAGAACCCGAGGTGACAGATTAGCTATTAAACACAATTTATAGGTCATAAGATAGAGAAGTTATAAGGAAGCTCTCCTGGAGCCAGCTCCATGAAGAGCTAAGCTGCATTTGTCCTCCCCGAGGCATCCTCTCAGGCAGCTTAATTATAATGGAAGAACTGCCAGAATTCAAAATGTCTTTATTTTTTTCCACTTAGGGTTGCAGATGAACCTCGTTCAAGGCAAGGGACAATGCAGGAAGAGCCGTGGGGGAGCCACAGCCGCCGTCGGGAAGCCCTGGAGCATCCCTGGTACCACCCCACTTGCCAGGAGATCAGGAAAGCCCAGGGCTTGGACCCACAGATGGCGAGAGCAGTGCCAGATTTCACACTGCCAATACACACTACAACAAAGTAGAAATAAGTGGCTTTTGCTGCTGTAATTACCACAGCCCACAGAGGGGAGCGGCAACTCTTCAGTGCCACGGGGACAGGCTGAGGACAAAGCTACTGAACATGCTACCACAGGACCAAATGGTTTCTTGGGCTTGGGAGGTGTTTCTCCAACAGCAGGCACCACAGCTGGTGTGAAAACCTGTGAAAACCAGCTAAACCCTCCAGAAATAAATGATTTACAGCCTCTGCAGAAGCGCAGGCACTTGGCTCAGAATATCAGGGACCAAAGCCGTATTCACTCCAAAAAATACCTCTGCAGGACACACCGCAGAGCACTGTCCCCTTCACTTCACTCATCCTCCCATTGGAAAATTCCATGTCACCACCAGCGGTTGGCCACAAGCTGGGTGTCCAAGAGGATAGCAATGCCTCAGGAAGGGACCTGGACCTCCAGAGAGGGCGACAGAGGTGGCAGAGGTCCCAGGTGCTCCTCGGTGCTGCCACAACTGTCCAGGTGGCACAGGCATTTCCAGTGAGGAAAGGCTCTTTTCTACAAGAGGGCCTGAGGGGGCTTGTTTTGAGGCTGTTACAAAACCAACATGAAAATTTTTGCTCTGAATTTGAATCCATTTTTATACAAATCTTCATGAAGATGATTAAGAAGAACTTCTTTGCTGTAAGGGTCGTGAGAGCCTGGCCCAGGTTGCCCAGAGAAGCTGTGGCTGCCCCATCCCTGGAGGGGTTCAAGGCCAGGTTGGAGGG
>JAOTQQ010000005.1:31000884-31018546 GCA_026546715.1 Gallinago undulata
ATTACCTGTGAGAAGAGACCAGCACCAACCTCTCTACAGTGTCCTTTCAAGTAGCTGTAGAGAGTGATGAGGTCTCCATTAAGGAATTTGGAAAAGGGACGTGTAACTTCTGCACTTTATGATTTGAAGGGCACGGCTTCCCTGGCACCCTTAGGTTCTTGAAAGAAAAATGACCTTGTAATAACACTCCTAGGATGTAATAATGTCTTGCATTGATCAGGTAACAGGCGGTCAAGGAGATTAAATTCACCACTTATTTTTGCTGGGAGGTGATCACAGGACACACATTTTAAGTTCAGTGTCAAGTTCAACTCGGTGAGTTATACAAAAGATGAACTCGATCCTTTAAGTGAAATCTTGCCTTGCCACCCTGCTCCAGCCTATTCACACTATAAAGTCTTTTATATGAAGACACAGGAATTCATTAGAGTTTATCTTCCATCAGGACTTTAAATCATTACTGAACCTGACCTTCTGCCCCACCACCTCCCCCTACAAAGCATCAGTTTGATTTATTCCCCGTTTTGAGTGGAGGTACCTTCAGCCATTAGTACTCAGCCCCATTGTCACGGATGAGCCCTGTCCTGGGTATTTAATCCTGAGCATTTTTGACTTGGCAGAGGTGACCCCCTCATTGTAACTCCGTTGGCTGGCGGAAAAAGAACTCTTCAATCAGAAATCCTGGACCAGCAGGAACGGCAGGGCTTAGCCCTCTCCCAGGAAAAGCTCACAGGCTGCAAACTCCTGATGCTCATTAGAGCCAGCTCTGTGACAGGCAAAGGACAATGAGCTAAAGCACCGTAACTCCAGTTCTTCCCCCTTCACACAGTCCCTCACTCTTCCTCCTGCACATCACGAGTACCTTGGTGCTGGTTCAGGGAACCTTTCTGTGTAAAACACCCTGACCTTTCACGGGCACTAAGTAAAAACTGGAAAAAAAGAGCAGCAGCCCAAGCATCCAGGGTTCATTTCCTCAGCACATTAACCAAGAGTGGGCACTGACATTTCAGTAACAGAAAGCACAGAATACATCACCAGAACGTGAGGCTGCTGCTGGTACAGGGCAGGGCTGGGGCTCTTTATCCGTGCAGCATCGGGCGGCAAAGAAACCAAGTCAATGTTTCACTCCACCGCAGGCAGGTCAGCTGAGAGAGAGGATGCTCTCGGACCCTGTTGAGAAGCACTAACCCCCCAGTGAAGCATTACTTCAGGACAGGAGAGGTTAAACTAAGAGCCTGCAGCTGGCTCGGAACAAGAAAGGAAAGGACAAGCCTGTGCCTAAGGGTCTCACCAGCCCCAGAGTGTTTTATTTCCACCTCTCTGCACAAATTAAGTGGGTTTTAGAGCTCGTGCTAATGGAGCTGCCCAAAGATGAGCTCCCCAACACACACAGGGCTAGAGTCCCACCAGGCACCAGTTCTTGTGGTCCCCGAGCTGCATAGCATCTCCCTCGCTTAGGGAGGTGCGGTCAGATTTCTGCTGTCTACCTTGGGGACATAAAGACACCGCAGGGTGACACCTACGCTGCCACCAGTGACACGGATGGGTATATCCACCTCAGCTTGGCTTCAGGCAGTAGAGGAGACATGGTTGTAAGAAGAGCAGCAGCAGAGACTTCCCCGGGGTTCTCAGCTTGAGTACATTCCCAGGCTCTGCAGCAGCCCAGCACGGCCCACGCTGACATCTGCTCTGCTCCATCTTCACAGAGAAACGAGAGACATCAGGCTGCGCCGCCGCTTCCTCTCTAACTGCATCCAAACGACCTCAGAGCTGAACTCCTGCTCCCCCCTCCATCAGAAGAGAGATAACTGTCCTTAAGATAGTCCTGCCCACCTTCCCCTCTCCTCCTGTACCTCCCTTCTGCTCTCATCATTGAGGATGGGGCCCTCCTGACCACAGTGACCATCTGCAAAGCTCCGCAGGAACCAAACAATGCACGGAAAGAAAGACCGAGTCCCTTATGATTTCTAGTTTCCTGAATCAACTGTACTTTTCAGTCTGCTAATTCTTCCAGAAACAAGCTCACAGAATTAGCTCATCTGAATTTCTTGACCAGCCACTGCAGCTGGTCAAAAAAAACCCAACCAACCCATCACTTAACCGTGATGGAAAGCATCGAAATGACACTGGAGATGCCTCCTTCATGGTGCCATTACAGCATCTTGCCAAGAACTGGGCTTCTTACTCGTCCGCGCAGACCACAAACTCTTCTATGTTCAATACCCCGAGGTCTCTCTTGGAGACACCAGAGGTTTATGCCAAATCCCAGCCACTTCTGCTCCGTTCCTTCCCCGGGCACCAGTATCACAAAAGAGTCTGACTTTTCCTCTGCAGGGTGACTGCAGAGAGCAGACAACCCCTCTGGACCTACAGACTGTGCCGGGTATGATCCGGTGTTTGTAACAGGAGCTGCACAGCCTCCCTGCACCGGGGAGAGGGAAACGTCGAAAAATCTTAAAAACAGTCCATGGGAGCAGCTTCTGCGATTCCTCGCTCAGCTGACAAATTCCCGGGTTCCAGGCTTGCCCCCGGGACACAGATCTGAGCGCTGCAGCCAGACCCTCTGTCATCCCTCCCGGGTTTATGGTCAACACGATCCAGCAGAAGCTCCTGGTGCAAACACCCTCTCTCCCCCCACCCCCGAGGGCAGGGGCGTCCCGTCCCGCACCAAGGAGCGCTTTTTACCTCCCCAGCCAATGCTCTGGACGGTCGGAGGTAAAACAATTACCTCATTACAGTCGCGCAGCGAATTCCCTTCTGGTGGAATTCGCATCAGCACTACTGCAACTTTATAACATTTGCATTATAAAAATGTCTGCAAAGGAGGCCAAGAAAAACAGCTTTTTGTTCAGAGGAAGCTCTGTGGTCAAGATGATGTCATCAGAAAGCGCCAAATTAATTTCCTGTGGTTACATCCTACAGGAAATCCAAGCAGCTCAGCTTTCTCGCTAAACCAAGTAGTCATTTGTTGTCAATAACTCTTAATTACGTGCCCAGATGTGCCATAAACTAAGAGCTATCCTGATTAGCCTTCATTCCCTGGATTCCTCGACCGTTGGGATCTGTTTAGGTCCAGAGCCCACGGTCAGTGAGATGTAGCAGCTGGGGCTTCCCCAGGGGCTCGGGGCGCCCAGTTTGCCCCAGGAGCTTGCACCAGTCAGGCCAGTTTCCAGCTATTTCATAGAATCATAGAATCATTCAGGTTGGAAAAGACCCTTGGGATCATCGAGTCCAACCATCAACCCTACTCTACAAAGTTCTCCTCTACACCATATCCCCCAACACCACATCTGAACAACTCTTAAACACGTCCAGGGATGGTGACTCAACCCCCTCCCTGGGCAGCCTATTCCAGGGTCTGACCACTCTTTCTGTGAAGAATTCTTTCCTAATGTCCAGTCTAAACCTACCCTGTTGCAGCTTGAAGCCATTTCCTTCATCCCCTTCCCCACACCAGGGGCATCTGCTGCCGAGGGACACCATGGAGGAGGAGCAGCTACGTAGGACTGGACACTTTGCAGGAACAGGGATACCCCCCCCACACCTCAAGCAAGAAAACTGTAAAAGCAATGTTGACTAACAGCTTGTCTGCTCTGCACAAACAGAAACAAGGAAATTGGGAGTGATTCAGGAGGTTTTTCCAGCTGGTAAAATCATCATGAAAACGTCTCGCAGGTCCCTCCCCCCGTCACAACAACCTACTGGAAGAGCATCTCTCCAAGGCTTACTTAGTATTTAAATGATAAGATAACACTTGGGTAAAGCACTTTGCTAATTCAAATGGGTCTTTTCAATGACTTATCAGCGGGAAACTGATCTCTCTCAGTCTTCAGATCTCCCCAAAATCTTCACATGAAGAAAACCTTCATATGAATCCACACCTGCCTTCACCTGCTGCCCCAGGCCCTCCATTTTCCCCATTGACGGTGGAGGGGAAGCCACTGGGGAGGGGGGGAAATAGCTTTTGAATCTGTAACTTGCACTAAAATTACGATTCTGTCCTTACAGTGAACTTTGGGTAGAAATCTCTCGGGGCAGTCTCTCCAGCCCATGTTTCCCTGGCCTGGCAGGGAGCCCAGCGTAACACCTCCAGAGCCGAACGGTAAATGGTCAGGGCGGATCAGATCCACCCCGAGCAGCCCCTACACTTTACACAACATCATGCTTTCAGGGCTGCAAGGACTCTTTTTTCTTTTCACTACTTTTTAAAACAAAACACATTTTATTCAGGACAGGGAGCCAGCTCATCACTTCCCCGGGAAAGGCAGGATGCACCCGAACAGAGTTTGAAGCGGTGGCAGGTCCTTCAGAGGGGAAACAAGAGCTGATGTCAGCCAGGGCTCAGCTGCAGAGATGTTGCATGGACACCTACTGAGCAGCAGCTCCTGCCCTCACACCCTAGAGCCTACAGGGGAAAAAAAGAATGGGAAAGAAGAGGGAGACAGAATGGCTCACTCAGAGCCACGTGGAGACCAGAGGCAAAAGGACAAACCACGCATCCTGCCACTCTCACCCACTGGATTGACTGGTACAAACCATTTCCTTTACAAAACACATGGCTGGAAGGAGAAATCACACAGCTCCCGAACTCTCAGAGCAACAGCGCAGACAGACAAAGCTCCTTGACACGTTCAATTCCATCTGTTTAATGAACTTCCTACCTCTCTGTCCTTGAGTTTCATGGCGAGCACCAGCTGATGTCTGTGGTTAGTCAGGGCCTCCCGGTAATTTCCTTTGGAGAAGAATGCGGAGCCCAGATTCCCGTGAGCTCGGCATTCTCCCGTCTGGTCACCTAAGTCACATGAAAACAAAACAGAGGTTAATTAACAACAGCGGGGCTGGAAGCGTCCACCAGGACTGGAACACACCATAAAAGTGATGCTCCAGTGTGAGACCCAGCATCAGAACAAACTCATCCTTATCTTTAACACACAGTCGCGTTTCTCCTCTTTGTGGCCTCCAGAAATGTCTACAATAGCCATCAATTTTATTTTTAGAGTTGTTTAATTTCTTCTCTGGCCTAACGCTTGGCAATTTCCCATTCTTCCATGTTTATTCCTTTCTTAACATTAGCAATTTGTGCTTCAAACAAGCAAAGCCCGTGCCAATTCTGCAGCACAGCTCGGCTCAGACACAAACCACATCTACTGCTGTCTTCAATCCAGTAGTCCCTGTGCTTCCCGGGAGCTCTCCTGGCTTCTCCACCTCTGAAAGGTTCTTTCTCTCTCACACACTCTGTCCTCTCCCATGGTACGCTGGAAGCTTGAAAGCTCTCAGGATATACCATACACAACAGGGATTTTCCAATTTGTTTATTTTTTAAACCCTGTTGATCATCCACTGTTGTCACTGATTTGTCCCTTCCCTGGCAACTGCCTCAGAAGCTCAGACTGAGAACCTTTTTCTACCTAATTCCAAAAAAAACCCAGATTGCTTCATTGAAGACTCATTTAAGGTTTTGAGCCCAAGTCTACAGAGGGGCTAAGATCAGTTCCCACATACCTGACACCAGAAAACTAGAAGACCCTTAAAACTAAAACCTTAGAACATTCCTTGACCCCCTGCCCCCTCACACCCAGGGGTAAAAGGGCTGCACAAGCCTGTACTTTGCACATCTCAGAAATTCCAGATTTGATTTAGCAGCTTGTGAAATCCCATGGACACCTGAGCATCACAGAGAAATGCTGACCATTAACACAGCTGTTGATTTGCTCCATCTGCACCAATCCAAGCACCCAGAACTCCTACCTAAAGTCTTGGCTACGTCCAAGTCCTGCTGCATGTATCCAGTGCTTTTCTCCGTATTCCCGAGGGACCAGTACGCACTGCTCAGTGCGGAGAAGACCGATCCCCTCAGCTTTAGGCTGCAAGTGCCAATCTTCAGGGCAGCCTCCAGCACCACCACAGAGGCCCCATGGTGGCCCGCGGTCAGAAGTTCCTGGCCGATCACGGACACCACAACAAAGGGGCTCTTGTCCAGCTTCATCTTCTGCAGTTGTTGATAGGTGGGCTCCAGGGACTCTGAAATACAAAAACAAAGGCAGGAGTTACTCAACAAACCAAGTTATTTGCGTATAGAGATCACTTTCACAACTCCTCTCCATTTTATGGTAACCAAATGACACACGAGTTAAGGGCCAGACTGTCCAAATCAACCCAAGTTTTATTACGGGAACTCAGGGCTCAAATGCATCATCTAATATTTAGTACAAGACAGATCATGTAGCAAACTGATGTTCTCCTTGCAGGGAGCCCTTCAGGAAGACAAGACAAGAATTCAGAGCAGTCTCACACTGAGCTCTGACGACTGGTCTAACGGCGGAAGGAATGCTGAAAACACCTGTAGAGTTCTGTAGGGAGCTGGAAATGGGCTGGCAGCAGTGGATGAGAGCTCTGCAGCCCCTGCTGCTTCAGCACTAACCTTCAGCTGGAACGGCTGCAAAACCTGTGCCTGTCCAGATACCAGTGTGCACCAAGAGACGTGACAAAAACTGCAGAGAGAAGCTGCTCCTTCTTCTGCAGGAGAAGTCACTCCTGCAATGACACCACTGGACTTGCCAGGCTACTTATAATTGGTCTAATTGCTTTCATTATTCCGATGATAAAACATCTTGGCTGCATGCTTCATTAAGGACATCGATACAACAGGACTCCAGAACTTGCTGACCTAGGGGCATTTCTTGATTAGATGCTCTCACCTGAATCGACACTTCCCAGCAACCTCCGAAAACTACTCCCTCCCTGTTTTCTGCCTCTCTACAACCTCCGAGCGTACAAACAACGACAAAAGAGGATTTAAACACTTCCCTGAAGGTGAAAACAGCGCGAAGGTGATGCCAGTTCCTGACATCTAATTAGGACCAGGATTAAATGCAGACGTAAGAGGACAGAAATAGTCGCTGTAACACACCACCACTTATCACACCTATCACCGCGACAGCAGGCACACAATCAGTTCCTGCCCTAAGGAGCTGACTTGGGATCCCAGCCAGGTAATCCAGGCAAACGTATGGAGAGAGAGGGTACAGACAAGGAGAAAGGAAGAAAAGGGAAACCCAAGGGAAGTGTTCCTGGTAACCCTGGAATCCAGTAGGGAAGAGAGAACCTGCACAGTAACAGGCAGACGTGGAGTTCGTTACTGCTCTTGTCCAAGAAGGAGGGAAGAAACAGCCACAACCAGGTGAAAGACGCAGCAACAATCATTCGGTTATTGGGGAAGGAGGTTTAACCTTCATCTCTCCACACTGTGGACCCCCTGAATCCCCTACGTCTGCATTCAATAGTCTTTGGCCCATCACCAGTGCTTACAGCCCTGCTGCCTCCCCGGTTCCTCCCCTTCTTCCTCCGAACAGGAGTACCCTGGAAGCTACCGCTCACACCAGTCTGTCCACAGCTCCAACCAACCTGTCATCCTGGTGGAACCAAGTCACAAGGGACTGGCTTTACACCACAGACAGTACCCGGGGAGATCTTCATCTCTCCTGGACAGCCAGCTCTTGGAAAGGGCACCAGAACAACACTGAACGACTAGTGAAGTGCCCTGCAGAGTGCCCAGCACACGGGACCGAGATCCTGAATATCCACCCCAGTAGTACAGCAGATACACGCTCTCAAAGTAAAACTAGCACTTTATAAACAAGGCTGATCTAAAACTCTGCCAAACCAGCCAGTGGGAGGGGAAGAACTGGAAAGCAGAGACGCTGGGAAGCACGGCAGGGAGCAGCAGGGCAATACAGCAGCGAGATCATCCAGCCAAACCTGGGGACACTTCCACAGAAACAGCACATCACCTGCGTTCTAAGCAGCAGCCACGGTACCGCTGGGTATCAAATTAAATCAGCTTCGCAAAGTAACCGCTATATAGGACAGAAACTTCCAGATGAATTCACTTTAGAGGATGGAAGGAAGCACTGTAAAAAAAGGAAACACCAACGGGGGATATTTTTTCATTTCAGCGCTTCTTGGCCCCCAAGCCCTGGGGCCTCCAGCAGCATCTGCTGAGGCTGAGAACTGCCATGTTCCCTCCCGGGAAATCCCATTAGGACATTGCAACACAACGCTGGCAAGAGAAACAGAGCCAAACAGACCAAAGAGGAGGCGACCTCCTTCCTCCAGAGAGGAAAATCCTGGAAACAGGGATATTATGAAAGAGGCAAAACGCTGTAGAGCTAATACGGCTTCAAGGTCCTTGTGATTTCAACACTCTTCCTGAGCGTAAGTGAATTAGCAGAGCAGGCTTTCTGCTTTCTGGAACGCCGCGTTTTGAGAGATGTTAGTACCGTGGAAAAGCTGCTGATGGGCTCTTCTGGGCAAACACTGGCCCGGGGCATTTAAGGCTCCCTGTTCCCGATGGCCAAGCGCCAGAGCACCGTGGGAAGCTGCCTCAAGAACTACTAGAGCCAGAGCCACAGCAGCGCCCACCTCAGCACTGGGAACAGACAAAAGACAGACAAGGAAGGATGTCATTGGAACTGCTGCACAAAACCAGTCTGACTCATCTCCAGTGCCTCTCGAGCTGGGTAGCACCATCTCACTGTCCCTCTGAATCAGGAGAATATTTTTCCGTTCCTCCTCCTGCTTCAGGCTCCTTTCTCAGCACCTGCTGCCTCAGCAGAGAAGTCAAATCCTGAAACCTTTCCCTTCGGGCCTCCAGGTTCTCCCCCTCCCTCAGATGGTGGCACAGCAACCCATGGACCGAAGCTACCACCTCCGAGCACCTCAGCAGCAGATGACCACCCCGGAGAAGACCTCCCGGTGCTTACCTCGCATGGGAGACTTCATGGCGGCTTCGACCATGCCAACCAGAAGCTGAAGACTCTTGGGATCTTGAGCCAGTCCCGACGCGAACGCTGCCAGTGCATCTGCATGACGTCCGAGATACTGAAGGGCCACACCCTGTCGGAAGTATGCCTGAAAAGCCAAGGGAGAAGAAGAAAGGACAATTACTTAATTGGACGAAGTCACAAATAACACACCTGCCCGTGACCGCGGACACTGGGCTACACGACGACATCCTTGGTCACGCTGCCTGTAATCAGAAAAATCCAACACCACAGTCAGGTCTGTGACGGCCACCCAGTCGCTCGTCCCCTCGGTGTCATGACCTTCCCAACCTTTGCAAGGGCCCTGAACCTCTCTAGAGACCAGGGAGAGTAATTACTATTAAGGCAAAGCTTTCTCCTTGGGCTTGGCCAGTCACTCATTTTTATTTACTTATAGCCAAAAACTTAACTCTCCAGACCTCTGTTTCCGTTCTCTTGGCTCACAACAAATAACTTCTCTCCTTTCTCATCAGCTCTTGCCAATGAGCCCAACATAAACACTGGGACCGGCAGAGACCAAAATGCACTGAAAGCTCAAGTTGCAATGAAAAACGATACAAAAATCCAGAGAGGAGCCAAATCTTCCTTCTCCATAGGCACCCCCTAAAGCAGACACTGCCCTGCAGTGTCCCACCGGTTGGGTGCCATATATACACACAGATATATAATACACATGTATGTATATATGCATATATATATCCATATATACACATGTATATATGTACTTCTTAGATTAAAGCAAGACACTCATAATTTTGAACATGTTTACAACAGCATTTTTCTTTGTTTCTTCCTTTCCAAGGAAACCATTCCATGGATTGTATAATACCTTCTAAATAACTTGTCACCATGTATTTCCACTTCTACATCAGCAACGACATCAGCGTGCCAGTGCAAAGCATTCCCAAACTGGGACACCAGCAGCACAAAGCAAGAGCTGCAGAAAGATGTTCTGCTCATACATAAAGCAACGGGGGCTCAAAGGGCACCCAGACCTTCCTTGGGACCTACCGAGCGAGACCAGAGAGCCCACATCCAATATTTACTCCCAGGACTCATGGATATTTGCAGCTCGTGCACCCGGACTCATGGTATGAAAGTTGTGAGTCTTTAAGCACCTCTGCCACCCATTATTCAGGTTTTACCTTCATTAAGCTAATACCTTTCTGACACAAACTTTGCTGCACTTTCGGTTCATCCAAAGCTATTTCGATGCCATAAATGAAATCGTCGGAACAGAAGGTAAAATATTATTTGCATTTCTTAAAGAGGGCTTAAAGAACCTAAAACTGCTCCTTGAGATTGGCTTCTGGTATCGCTTTCCTGGATAAGACCTCATCGCTATTGCTCTCCATCTGTAACACCAAGTGTACATCTGGGGAAGCCTTTCACTTAAACAGGCTAAATCTCCAATTAATACCCAAACTGGTATTTCATTAGATATTTCAAACACTTTTGGAATCCAATCCAGGGACGCAGAGATTAAGGAAAATCAGAAATGACATGAGAAATTTACAGACATGAATATTTAATCTCTTTTCCATTAGTAAGCCTTGATTGTAGAACCGCTTTTAATGAATTCAATGAAAGCAGAATTCTTTTCATTAACCTTTAGTACAAATGTGTTCTTATTGAACCAAACAAGCTACTGTACTGGAAACCCAATTCAATGTTAATTAGATTACTAGCATGAAGCTTTAAATCAGAGAAAATACTAAGAACTAAGAACGTGCAGTGGCCATGAAGTATGAGTCCTCCCAGCACTGAGTGAGCTGTCACCTAAATCACAGCATACACTTTAAAGTCCTTTCTTTTTTTTTTTTTTCCCCAGAATTATCATTTAATTACTTTCTTTGCCACCTGATGACAGAGGCGGCTTGACATCGCCTGTCTCTGATGGGGACCTTGCCAGGCAACAAGGCTGGTCCAGGACAAATGTGCTGCCTGATCCAATTAGGAAGGATGAAGGCAGAAATAGGGAGCAGCCAACAGGGGAATGGCACGGTGAGCGTAGGTGTCCCCAGCAGCTCATGCTTCTCAGGAAGGTAGAAGCAGGCCATCTCTCTCTCTCAAAAGAGAGCCACATCAGGGAAGATGTGGCTTCCTCACCACCAAAGAAAGCCCCAGAAACCCAAAAATCACTTCTCTAGAGGGTTTCAAGGAAGAGGCAGGAGGGAGAGGGAGGCTACAGGCAATGGAGAGAAGCCTCCCAGAGCCTACAGAAGGCAGGAATCCATGGCTTCAGAAGATGCAACGTGGTGTGATCCCCTCCCACATCCCATCCTATACACACAAGGGCTGTAGGACAACAAGCAATGTACTCTTCAGCTAAAGGCACGGCAATAACCAGCTTTTGTGTCTCCCAGGGAGGAAAAGGGAGAAAAATCAAGCTAAAGAAACCGCTGGTGAAGCCTCTGCCCCTCCCTGCAGTTCTGGTACAGAAATCCAAGGGAACACCAGTTCCCAGCAGGAGAGAACACACCACGGTGCAACGTCACAAAAGGGAAAAAAAAGAAAAAGAAGAAAAAGAAACTAAAAGTCTGGCCACGAGTCTCCCAGCACTTTGTTGGCAGAGGAAGAGGAGGCCTGTTCTGCCCACCATGGCCTGCCCAGGAGCCCCACCAGCCCCACGCCTTACTGGGATGCACCACTGGGGACACTGGTTTCTCGCACCTGCCCACCCAGCCCCGGTGCCTTTGGGGAGCACCGAGCACATCTCAAATGGGAAGAGAACAGAGCCCTCATCCCCCGAGCTCCACAGACGGAGGAGACACCACAAGCTCCAGATGCCAGAAGAGAAGAGGAGGGGGATGAGACCCACAAAGAGCCCAGAACGCAGCACCCTGCCTTTCAATCCTCCTTTCTGGAAAGCGGTTTTATTCCCTCCCCACATCTATTCCTGGAAGTCCCCCCCCTGGAAACCATTTAATTTGAATACAAACACACCATTCAGAGCCCAAAAGAAAAACCTATTAATCATAACCGAAAGGAAGATTTTGGCCAATTTTTCTCCTGCAAAAACCCCTTCCTTCCTTTCTCCTCCAGTTTCCAGCGCACACAGAAGGCTCCGCACACATTGTGTACCCCGGAGGCCTTTAACAAAATAAATAAAAAGCGTTCACATCACCTATTTCCTCCCCAAGAGGCATTCACAAGCCAGTTTAGCATCGGAATGAAGACACCGTATCAAGGGAAAAAATCTGCAAAGAGGAAATGGTGAGAATCCCCCTTTGGAAGCGGGAGGAAGAGGGGAGGCAGAGGGGAGGCAGGGAGCCAGCAGCTGCAGCTGAAGAAATGAGACAAGGAGCCGCTTCCCGGCCCCGACACAGACAGGGCTCTTCCCACGCCTCGGCCAACCTTACACTTTTCATCACACCCTGTGAAGACAGAAGGGTGCTCACTCTGCAGTAAAAAGGAGACGAATTTTCCAGTGATCCCAAGTAGGAAAAATCCCATTGATTCCTCTTAAAACGACTCAATCAACAAGAGAATGGTGTTTTGCTGGAGACAGACAACCACACAGCAGGTGTCTTCTAACCTGGGGCTCTTTGCATCCTCAATGCTACAACAAAGCCCTGGAACAATCTTTTCCTTTTTTTTTTTTTTTCCTCTCCAATCTCTGCATCAGACTTTCCAAGAACAAGGCACTGTGCAAAAAGAAAGTCCCCGCTCTCAGCTGAAATTTGGCACTAGATGCACCTCTCTCAATTACAGGAACCCTCTTCTCCTCCTGTTGGCTGTTCCCATCTCCAGATTCAGTCACCTGCCATGGGTTAACAGCTCCAGCACCCAACCCTCCAACCCCTGGAGCCAGAACAGGGAGAAGGGAGATCCAGCACTATCAGCCGGAGCCTTTTGGGTAGGCAAGAGGGCTAAATGGGAAAAGGCAGCTTTACCAATCAGCCAACCTTATCAAATCACAGAAACTAAATCAGAGAGGTTGTTAGTGAGTAATCCCGTGCACCTGTGGACCTTAAATTCTGGGAAATCAGACCAGACTGCAGCCTCACAGTCATTTTTCAGTCCATTGGACGATGAGCTTCACTTCTAGAGATTTCACCGAGCCAAGCGGAGACGGGCCGGGAAGGAGGAGAGGGAATAATCAGTGCTTCTTATCCACAATGCCATTGGAAGCACTGTTGATATTCTGGAAGCAAAAGTTAATTATTCTAATTAATTAACTTGCAAAATACATTTGGCATTTGAGACTTCAAAGCCAGGCAGAAAACTCGCCTGGGAAGAGCGGCTGCTCGTACAGCGGGTCTGGGGACAGAACGCCTGCCACCAGGGGGGACACCCCACAGCACCCCTCCAGACGGTAACGGGGCTCCCCTCCTCACTCAGATTTCCACCCCCCACATTTTTTCAGGCTTGCTTTTTTGCCCCATGCATTTCAGGACAAGAAATATAATTTATTATTTATTTATTACAATAATATATTTTCACGGCAAGAATATAATTTTTAGTGCTTTTCTGTACCCTCAACTTAATTTTAGAAAAACTGTACGAAGAGGGGAATGCAGAAGAAGCCCTTCCCAGGGGCAGCCCCCGCCGGGACACGGCAGACTCAGTCTCTGCCCAACCAGGCAGAAGCTCTCTCTGCAATTCCAAGCATGACTCCTATTTGTTCTGCTCAATTTATTGACCAGTGTCGTTTCTATCCAGGCCAGGATTTCTCATCCGTGTTTATTACAGCCCGTTTCATGCACAGGGAGAATTTCTACCTGTCCCTGTACCCGGAGCTGCCCCGGGACCGGCCGCTGCGGTGCCCGGGCAACACAAAGGCAAAGACACTTGTTGGTTTTTGATCCTCATCATCCGAGATCCCATCCAGATAATTGCCCAGACCCTGAATATTAGATTTCCACGTGCAATCTGATACAGGATTAGAATGTAAATGCCATCATTGAAATAGCTGACATAAAGAGGGGGTCTGAAATTTTTATTAACCCTTCTAATATCAATATGCAAGAACTGTTTGAGGCAGAGCACTAGTAATTGGTTTATAATTAATACAAAATATGCAATGAAGAAAAAATCACAGAACAAGGAAGCAGCATTGATGGATACAAATGGAACCTCTGCGTTTCCCAGGATTCTGCTAAATAAAAACAAGCCCAGTAAAGGAAGCCCAAGACAACTCATTTCTTACCGGATAAGTATCAAAATATACTTTAATTTTTTGGACCAGGGATGTAGGCAAATACTCGTGCAGTGCTGGGATCTGTAGCAGGCTCTGGTACAACTCTTGGGCTCACACCACCTTCCCCTGTAGAACCCACGGCAATAAATCTGTGAGATCCCCAGCACATCTCAGTGGAACGCTGGCAGGGCTCGGTGGCAGCAGCTGCAGGAGCTCAGTCCCATCCCACCACGGGCTCTTGAGAGCCTGGAGATGAGCTCCTGGCTCTGGAATAGGATTTAGTACCAGGGTGAAGGATTTTTCTAACAGTAGCCCACAGTACACTCTCTACTGGGCAGGATGGTACCCTGTTTATAAATATTTTAAAACAGCTAGAATTGGGGGATTAGCCAGGGCGTAGGAGCCCTGTGAGTGTCACCAGGCCACCTGAGGACACACTGAGGTGGCCAGGCAGAAAACTGGGAGACTCAAAGTTCCCTCTGATGTAGGGGAACCTTCTCAGGAGTTTCACATGCAGCCAACACCACGTGCAGAGCTGATCCTCCCCGAGCAGAGACCCTGCTGGCCACAGCCTGCCAATGAGGAACATCAAAGCCATGTTGACCACAGCCACAAAGACCACCCTGGCTTCGGGATCTCCATCCATCAAAGGTCCAGCACCCTCCTGCTTCCCTGGACCCCCAGGGGCTCCTGTGCCTCCATCCGCGCCTCCTCCTCCTCCGCACAACCCCCTGGTCAGCCGGTGGTCCCTCTGCCATCGCACTGTGCCCACGCCACCTTCCCGTGCCCACGCCACCTCGCTCGGGCTCATCTGGTAATTGTGTCCCCGAGCCTCACGCTGAGACTCATTAACATAACGAACCGCTGGCCGATCCGTAACTGGGTAACGGCGGCAGAAGAACGAAACTGGAACAGCATCCAGAAGAACTTGGGAGCAGAAAATCGCTGTCAAACAAACATGGAAAACTTGAAAAAAAATAACCCCCCACACCTTAGACAAAGGCTCCCTTGTACACAGGGGAGGGAACTCAAAACACCTCTATATTCAGGTCGGCTTCAGACCCTGGACAACCCCCCCTCTCTGGGCAGGAAGAGACAAGCACAGAGAAAACTCTTTTTTTCCACAATTCTGCCTTGGTTTGCCAGATCAGGAGAAGATGCCAAAAATAACACAAATAATCTATGATGCACTGAATCGACCACAGAAGCCCTCCCGGACAGACGGACCCATCGTCTGGCGTGGGGCTGCTCGGTGTCCCCCAGCCCTGTCCCCTGCTGCCACCGGCTGCTGGATGCGAGGGAGGTGAGGGGGGAGGAGGAGGAGGAAGATGTGGGAACAGCTGCTGCGGCTCCTCGGGGCCAAGCACCAGGTTGAATCTTTCCTCTCCCCTCGTAACTGCTTTACGGCCAAATCGCGGAGAAAAATACAGGACAAATCTGTGCTGTGGGGTTTCAGGAATGCGAGGAGAGGGAAGAATGCGCTTTAATTCAGAACACATGGAGCACACGCAGGAACACTGCCCCGACTCCCGCTTTCACAAAGGCTGGAGGTAAGAATTTTCCCTCCCAGCCCACACCCCCGGGTGGCACCTGAACCCCCATGGGCTGGCCTGGCCGAAAGAACAAGCAGAGACCTGACAAACTCACTGTCGCCGCAGCAAAGCTCTTCTGTCTTCTGCCCGTCCCCAAGGTGTCTCTGATGGGAACCACACCGCTTGGAAATGGAAATTTCCCCCAAGCCCCCCCCCGAGCCTATGCAAGATGGGGGGGTTGTAAAAGATCACGCCTTGTTTCATCCAAAGAGCGTTTAATTATTCTTATTAATTGCGCTGCCACCACCTGCAGCGTGGGACTGTGCGCAGATCATTGGCGCACCTGTAATTAAAGGTAATCATCAGTAATAAAGACTGGAATCCTGGCTCAGTCCGTTTGGGTCGCACGGAAGGTAACAGCCCCCAGCTTTCCAGGGAGCTAATTACCGTCCCTTCGTTCTCACCCGCCCTTGGCTCGTTTAGAAACAGCAGCTCCAACTCAGACCCCATCCTTGGAGAAGACCCCTCACTTCTAAGCGCGCGTGGGAACAGCCCACCTTCCCCTCTTCAGCAGCTACAACACTCAAGCCTTAATTAACAGCAAGAAGTAATCCCCAGTGCTCCAGACCAGTACCAGCCCATGTGCTGATGCCCCGAAACAGCTCAGGGAAGGCACAACCAGCAGGACCCAGCCTCCTGTCCCATGCCCAGAGCGCGGGTGCAAGCACAGCATCTTCTAGAATTCCACCACAAGGACAAAGTTCTGCCCAATTTCTGCCTAAACGACTCGGGTCAGGAGTTGTAGAAGAAAGTACAAGCCACCTTCCGCTCTGCTCGGGAGTAACACCCATTTTGGTAAGATATTATTGGAGATCGAACAGGCACAGAATTACACACAAAACGGACAAGAGGACACCTGTGGGCCGTTTCTCGGTGACGTTTGGGGCAGTGTCAGGATTGGTTTTAACACCGTTATTTCCCGGGGCTTGCTTCGTTTCAGCACCGTGCCACGGCTGAAGTGGCATTAATGTCTGGCAGTTAAGTGGTTGTGTACACCCACACACAGCTCCACCAACGCCCAAAGGGCTGAGAACCTCTCCAGAGCTGAAGAACACACAAACACACACGCTACTATCTGCTCGTAGACCCTTAAAAGCAAAAACAAATGAAAAAAAAAAAAAAAAAAAAACAGTACAAAGGGGAAAGAGGGAATAATAAAAATCATGTCCTAAACTGGAAGGCGTCCACCACCAGAACTCTTTTTGCACTGCACAGAGTTTCATTGTCTCACTTCTAATTACTCATTGAGCAGCAGCTCAAATGACACCCCCCCCCCCTCAGCGCTGCTCCGCTGGGCAGGCTCTTCAGGTGGATCACACCAAAAACCCACCATAAAATCCAGAAATGAGACATTAAAGCAGCTGGCCAGCCCCCAGCCATGAGGCCTGGCACCCACGACAAACCCCGGGGGGTATTTCAGAGACCCCCATCAGCCAACGCAGCGCACGGACGGTGACCTGGACTCATTGTTAGGACAACAGGTCTGTTCCCAGCTGTGTGACTCCCAATTAGCAGTGATTTGTAATTGCCATCTTGCAGTGAGACGGCTGAAGAGGAGCAAAATCCTGACATCTGGACATAAGAATCAATACCACTATGGTGGTTTGTTCTCATAGAATCATAGAATTGTCGTGATTGGAAGGGACCTTTCAGATCATCGAGCCCAACCATCAAACCAACACTGCCAAAAACCATCACTAAACCATATCTCTGAGCAATACATCTACCCAGCTTCTAAACACCTCCAGGTGAGGCCACCACTTCCCTGGACAGCCCATTCCAATGCTTAATAACCCTTCCAGTGTCAAAGTTTGTCAGCATTACACTGATCTTTCCAGGCCAGCAGCTCCAGCAGACAACGTTAAGGGCACTTGTGCATGTCCAGCATGGCCACCAGCTGGGTCTCTGGCTCCAGATGCACCTAAACCATGGGGCAACAATCTGGTGGCACCCTCATGGGCCTGTAGGAGAGATGGGGAGGTTCTCTATCAAGGAAGGAAGTCATAGGATGAGGGGTGACCATTTTAAACTGAAAGAGGGGAGACTGAGATGAGATCTCAGGAAGAACTTCTTTGGTGTGAGGGTGGTGAGAGCCTGGCCCAGGT
>JAOTQQ010000005.1:31018646-31037004 GCA_026546715.1 Gallinago undulata
CCCCATCTCTCCTGGAGCCCCTTTAGGGACTGGAAGGGGCTCGAAGGTCTCCCCGGAGCCTTCTCTTCTCCAGGCTGCCAACAGCAGAGACCACTAGCACTTGAGAAGGCTCAGACGTATCGTGCTGGTGTGAGTACGTGCACACACAGGCTCACACACCTGTAAGGGCAGTGTGATAACAATCAGCTCCCTGTTTCACTGAGCTTCTCGTGGCTTTAATCCCGTTTTACCAGTCACGTGAAACATATTTATCCAGAGCAGCTGTAATCTCCTCCAACTGGAGATTTATTATTCCCAGCAAGACAGGAAAAAATCAGAGTGCTACGACAGTTTATACTGGCAAATATATGCCAGAGTAATGTAAGAGATTTGCTTAAAATGAACAATGGGAGAGAAAAAGCAGAGTTAGTGCCGGCACACAGTCCTGCTCCCAGGCTTTGGTGCTACAACCAGCTGGGAAAGAAAACCAGCCCAAAAGACCCCATAGAGCCACCAACACCACAGGTTAAAACCTTAACTGAAGGCAAAGATTCAGCTGGAATTTAGGTCTGGAATTTCCAAAACGTGTCTTGATTTACTAAGCCATTATTAACATCAGCAGAAAAGATAACCAGTCAGCTCAGCCAGGAGCCCGGACTCATTTAAAGGTCGTTAACAAAGCGATTCGGCAGGAGAGGTAGGAATGTCATGGGGTGAGATGCAAAAGCACGGGATGCTGGGGGAAAGACACACTTTGAAGGCAGCATCGTGGAAACGTCATCCGAAATATCGTTAATTCCTGTAATTGCTAATTCTGAAAGAAAAGCCCCAGATCCCACTTTAATATCCAAAACCTGTGGTCCAAAACCTGTGAATCAAAGCCGGGCTGTCCCCATGCAGCGTTATCTCCCCGCTGAGGGCAGGAGGATGAACGGTACCCACGGGTGACCTCTGCCAGCCCCCTTAACTTAATCCTGATGAAAAAGCCAGGAAAGGCCCATTTCTCCCAACGTCCTTCCTGCTGCTCCGCTCGGAAGGTTCCACCTGCATCAGATGCTGCACTTCGCGGACGCAGCCACCAAAGCCCAGGGGGTGGGCAATCAGAGAGAGAGTCATTTTTGCCCCAATCTTGGCTTTATACTTCTGCCTCTACCTGGAACATTTTCCGTGTGTTCATCAGTGAAGTAAAAAGCAGTAGCTTAAGTCATTGGATTTATAGCAAGAGACAATTAAATACCCAAACTTATTGCTGGGAAATGTCCCCGTTCTAGCGAGTTTCCCCCTCGCTAATGTCACCCCATTCCCCCGTCACCCCACCCTGAATAATCTCTCCCCGACTCTTCCCTGTTTATAGACGTTCAATAATCACAGACTTTCATGTTCCCCGCTCACTGTCACTTATCCCAACGACACGAATTTAGCCCCTTTGATCTTTCCTCCTACATCAGTCCCCCCAGGCCCCTAATCACTTTTTTCCCCTCTGCTCTGTACTCCCTCCAGTAATGATGTGATTCTAATCCTCTGAAAGGAGCAGCTTTTGGCTTCGGTTCTCCGCACAGATGCGGGCAAACTAATTCAGAGAGACTTCACACGCTCGGCGCGCAGCTCTGTCACCAGCCGCCAAGCATTAAACCGTGATGCTGAAACAAAGACAGAATTGTCTCATGGACGCCAGAGATGCCAGAAGCTGAAAGAAAACACAACGAAAATTAAAACGATGAACCGATCAGCACTTTTTTTTTTTTTTTTTTTAAAACCATCAGGGCTCTGCGTGAGGAAGAGCCGCTGGACGCTTTGAAGACACAAGGGTGACAATCCCTACAGAACTCGATGATCTTTAAGGTCCCTTTCCAACCCAAATGATTCTATGATTCACGTAGCAGCCCTGTGATAATTACACCAGGTGAAGGACGTACAGAGCACTGGGGTTTGTGCCCACAACACTGGGAGTTGTTTAACAATTAGCACTTGAAACCATTTCGGTGGGAAGTGACAGGAACCTTGCTCAGAGCAGTGAAGCGGCCAGCAGCCCAACAGAGCAGGAGACACCACCAACACCTCCAGCAGAGACCTGAGCACGAGGGTCTCCAGAGGCCAGGGACCCACAGCCCCACGCTTCCCCTCCGGTTTCAAAGAGTTTCCAAATGTACAGATTAGTTGTTAAACTCCACAGACGTCTGTGCTGGCCCTTCTGGCATGGAAACCATCCCCGAGAAATGAAGACCCACCAGAGTGATAACACCAGGTACCTGCTGCTTCTGGAGCCACAGCCTGCAAGGAAGCGGGGTTTTCAGAGCTTTATTTAAGTACAGGGCTTTATTTCAGTACAGACTGTTCCAAACACGCTGTGCACACACACACGAGAGGTACCTGACCACTGAACAGCTTTTCATCTTGCCCAAGAGCACCAAAGCCTGTTCACCACACGCCAGCACAAACCACAAGACAACTCTAAGCCATCAGAGGACTCCAGCTCAGCATCCCTGCTTTGACGTAAGGATTCTTCCAAAATACTCCACGTTAATCTCTCACTGGTTAGAAATCCATCAGCACCGGTTCCGTATCCACCAGAACTACAGCAAAATCTGAGCTCCTGTTCTTGTCACCTCCAGACAATTCACCACTACAGCATTCCAACCCTCTCGGTGTATCTCACGTCTGCCTGGAACCCTGTTCAGCTGCTGCCCAAGCATTTCAGTGTCCCCAAATATCAGACTTGCAAATTCATGCTAAATAGAGCTCACCTGCAGCCTTCAGAAACTCCTCAGAATTGGTGCCTCCAGAGGGAATGCTGGAAACTGTGGACTGGGCACCCAAAGGCAATGGGAATAAAGTAATATATGGCATTGTCAGCAAGAGCTCGGGAGCAGACAGTGCTCTGGGACTCCGTACTCTGAGGTGCAACAAACCACCTGTGCTCCACAGACCCACCAATGACCAGGCAGTGGTCAGGTAACCCGTGGCTGGTTCATTAACACCACCCAACGTCTGCGCTCTCCGACCAAACGAAAGTACACCAAGTCCTGAGGCCCTGTGGTCACTGAAGACCAAAACCAACTTAAAACGTCATGAATTTCCAGCAGAACAGCCCCTGTTGGTGGCATGTCCCATGTTCCCAGTCCACCACTCAGGAGGCTCAGAGGATCACAACCCTCTCCAGGCTCTCACAGGGGTCAAACTGTGGATACAACCCTTCTGCCTCCCCCTCTGCTCCTCGTGTGCTCTTTGCCACGCAGCAGCAACCCTCAATATTTTAGAGAATTTCCCTTGGAGCATTTCCTAGTGAGCACACAAATAAACTACGACAAATTGACTCTAATTGGACAACCAGTAAATAAATACCCTTTAAATTCTTTCCGCAGATGTGCTGCCTGATTAGCGCATCCTTCACTACAGTTAAAGAGAATAAATTCCTGATGAAGGAAGGCACCTTCATCAGAATCCACAGGATTGGTTGTGGCAGAAAACTTCCCATTTAATGCAGCGGGATTACTCCAGACCCCCAATCATACTGGAATTACAGCTACTCCAGTCTGCCCAGTCCCCCTCTCCCAGCCAGATCCCATGTGCACATCTCGGAGCAGGACATGGATGTGCCTTCTCACACAGCATGTGAACGCCGGGAGAAGCCGTTTGTAAAAAACAGATGGCAGAAACAGCTCAAAACACCGCATTTCAACAATTAAAAGGTATCAAGAGAGAAGCAGCTTCTGTTGGGGCCCAGAGCGTCGCATCCAGCAGCGATGTGGCTGGGAGGGCACGAGGCACCGCGCTGTGAGCACGGAGGAATTCCCCAGAGCAGGATTCTAACCAGAAGAACGCTGATGGAGGCAGGAGGAGAGGGAGGGCAGCAGCAGGAGCCGCCATCTCAGCGCGGTTTAATGGCCCCCGGTGATGTGTCTCCATGGCAGCGGGGAAACCACTGCCCAGGAAGGATGGGTCTGACGGCGGTGGGACCAGGAGACCAGAGGATGAACCCTCCAACCACAGCAGCCTGGCCATCCCTTGGCTGTTCTACATGAGACACTTAGGATAAATAGAAATGAAAACCCTTCTTGAAAATGACAAGCCCTTGGTCCATAACAAGGCCGGGTCCTGAGCCTCAGCACCTCAGACCGTTCCCTTCAGATAAGAAAATCCAGGTGCGGGGCTGCAGGGAAAAGCTCTGGGATAAGAACCTCGTGAACAGGTTCAGGTGCTTCAGGGACAAGAGATTTTACTGCAGCTTGAAGTGATCTTTTCGCACAAGTGAAGAGCTTCAGCGCTGTCTGCACCCAAGCTGCCTGACGACGCAAAGGATTCAACGCTGTTCAAATGAGAACATTATTTTTCCAAAGAAAATAAGTATCAGGCACAAGGAAATGCTCGGGTTCCACCAGAACCTGCATTTGTCAAATGGATTTGACCAGACAGGGCAAGTCAAACAGCAGCAAATAGAGGGGGGGAGGACACACACACCTCATCTACCTTTGCTGAGACCCAGACAGACCAGATACAGCTTGACATTAAGATAATTATCATTTTGACACTCGGGACAAATGGCATAGAAATATTCTGGCTCCGAAGGGATGAACTAGTACCTGTGTGTACACGGCACGGATTATCTTGGGGTGGGATCCAGGTCTCCTAGGATTTACTTCAGAAGCCCCAGCTTTTGCACAGAAGTGGATAGGTCAGCCACCAGGACTGTAAAGATGCTAATCATCTGGCTAATAACATCTCTGGAGATGCCAGCAAGATCCGGGGTCACTTATGCTGCACCTAAACACAAGCCCACCAAGAGGGTACGGGTTAATGTAGCTGACGTGAACATCTGTAATGGGGAGAATCCTAGTTTTAGCTGCTTATCAGAACAAAAACATTAATCAGTCAATGCTGAGATGATTAACTGGATAAGATTAAGGTTAAAACTAGAAAATCTATTAACCTATTTAAGAAATAAATGTTGTACCTGGCAGGTCATCAGTCTTTTAAGCCTTGAGGGTTTAGATGCTCTAAGCAAACAGGAGAGCCCAAAGGCTCCGTGCGAGGAGGGAACCGTAGTGTCCTGTCCCACCAGAAGCCACACACCTTCTCTCTGAACTGAGCAGGGGGTGCCAGAGACCATCACGTCGGCATCACCTCCACCAGACACGAGGGACCACAACCACCACGTGGGGTGGGACTCAGGAGGAAAGCCTGAGCTAGCGAGAGGTTGCGACATGTATCAGGAACCAGGGGGAAAAAAAATAAAAATCAGTCTCTGGAATATTCATCTTCAGGTCTGTATCACTGCAACCACGGATTTGGCAAATAACGGAAGTTTTAGTGAGAAAACTGAATTCACCCCGTCCGCCTGTCCCAGTCTGCGTATGTGCCTGTCATTCATCTGTCACACCCGTTTGCTGTGTGTCGGGAGAATAATTGGGAAGGATTTTAATTATGCCTCAGAAGACGTATCTTCTCAAGGAGACAGACACACACAGATCACCTGCCTCTTTCGCTCTAATTTCCCTTAGGAAAATTGCCCTCTAATGCATTATTTCACGTCATACACCCTACTCACTGAGCAACCCTCCAGCCTGCACTAATTGGTAAAGTTTGGTGCTTATCCCTTCCTGACTGGTAAAGGCATCTACAGATCCAGTCAGGACTGGGAGAGCCCAAAGTTGGTTTATTCAGAGACTGAACCACAAAAATGAGAAAAAAACCCACTAAAGATGACAGGGGTCTGGTGCCTTAGAAATGCAGATTTTGGAATAGCAGGAACATTGTCACCTAGACAAAGAAAGCGGCTAAATCACAACCCACACACGAAATTCCGTAATAATCCATACACCAGCACTGATGAGAATGCTCAGTTCTGGGATTCTAATGTAAGAATACAGATGGATAACTGGAATTATGTAGTAATACAGCACTTTGCACTTTTCACAAGTGACTGGAGGCTGTCACACCAGCTGGATTTTGAGGTGTGGGGGAAGGAAAAGGAAAAAGAGCAGGGAAAAAAGAGTCCAAAAGGCTCAAGACTTATCACGGGTGGTTTCCTCAACGGCAGCCCTGGCTATGAAGAAGTGACAGGGAAACAAGGTAAAGAGCTGCCAGTCCCCACCAGGCGGTCCCTGCAACCCCTCCTGCACCCGCTGGTCCCCCGGGCTGCCAAGCACCGCACCGGCAGCGCCAGCAGAAGACACGGTGCTTTTGTGGTCAGGCTCTGGAAAAATCAGAGAATAAAATGACAATGATTTAACCTGGATCCAGGAGTCTCCAACTTAACCCTGATCGTAACTGGCCAGTTACAGTCACAAGGGCATCAGGACCTGGTCTCGGGTGAAACTCAACACACGTGGTTTTGCTGCCAAGACCCTTGTTCTGCAACAACGGGAACCAAAACGCACTCCTGCTCTCCCTGAGACTGCTCCTATGCCTTGAAAAAACTAGGGAAAAGCTGAAGTAATTTCTGGGGAAATTAGTAATAGGAGAAACATCGGGCTGCCTGAATTCCCTGCCTTCCTCCTTTACTTACGCATCACATACTGGATTCTCCTCATTAGTCACCAGGCTAATGAGGCACACGGCTGTCCTCAGCGAGGTGCTTCCCCGCACCAGCTGGCTCCTCTGCCCGTCTCCCTTTGACGCCATCGTTAGCTCTCCGATGACAGGCTGGTCCACACTCGTCCCCTGGGTGCCCACCACAGTCCGTCTGTCAGTCTTTCATTCCGCCCTGAGAGGTTGACACCAAAGCTCCGGTGATTCCACCTCCTGAGCCAGAAGGGCCGGTTACAGCACTAGCCCAACCCCACGTGAGGTAGCCCAAACCCTGCCAAAGCACCACAGCACTTTACCCAGCTCCTGCGCTCCTTCTAGGAACATCCCTTTGATGCAAAGCCACCAAGAGCAGAATAAGCTGCCACATCCTTCCAGAACTTGTCCAAACACTTCTTTATGGCTAAAAACTCTACGTTTTCCTATTCAAAATGAAACTTTCAGCCATAACTCCTTCTTCTGCTTTATCTCAGGGAAACACTGTTAGGTGGCAGGTGACTTCACAGCACAAACTCTTCAGCACCCAAGCATGTGGCTGGACTTCTACACCTGGAGCCTTTTTTGCAGAGTCAGCAGAAGTGTCAAACACCACGATGGGAGGTAGAAGCACAGGGGTGGCTCTGCCTTCAGCCCAAAACCACTTCTCTTCACAAGGTCACCCCACGTAACCCTGCCAGCTCTGCCCAGCCGCAGGTGAAGAAACGTACAGGATGGCACGGCCTGACACTGGAACCAGAACACCCCAGCAGGAGAGACCCTGCCAGTGAAGAACTGCTCCCATGGGGATCACACCTTCTAACCCAACCTCTCCATTCTCCCTTGTTTGATCATGTCATGTCAGGAGAAGACAGGAATGGAAGGAAGGAACTCCTTGCTGCTGATGAGTTGAACTGGGCAACCAAGAAAACTGCAAAGATTACGGAGTCCCCATGTTCCCCGAGAAGCCACCCACAACCTGCAGTGGGTTGACCCCGGCCAGCAGTGAGGAAGGCAGCTTCTCCATAGGACGAGGGCTGCAGAGGACAGTCACTGGGCTGCTGGGGCACCTCCTCACTAATTATCCCAGGGTCCCATTTGCTGTGTGACCAGGGCAGAACGTGTGTCGGGCTTCAGCAGAGCTGTCTTCAGCAACTTATGGAAAGCTTCCTCTAAGCTGCGATGCAATTAGCTGCCAAGAAAGTGCTGAGGCAGGCAGAATTAGGAAGCTATAACAAATCAAGTATATAATCCTCCACCAGTTACATTTAAAACAGCTGAATTGCTTATAACTCAAAGCGCTGTAGCATGTTTACAATTTTATTTCATAAGATCGAGACGTCCTATCCCCCCAGCAGCAGAAATGAAACAATCCAGCTTCAAAGCCAAATGGGAAAAGACTCAAAAAAAACAGCTCCATTCTCCAGAGCTTCCTGACCAGGGTGGTTCATATTTGTCACCCTGAAGCCCCAGCACACCCCAAAGTCACTGCTTACATCCAGAACCACCAAAGAATCACCACTATCCCGTGGCTCCTGATCAGGTCATAGGAAGTTTGAGCAGATGTATGGCATGGAGACCACGGGGCGGAGAAAACACCTTCACATAAAGCCAAGGGTGCAAGAGCTTCACCCTTCTTGACGCACCATCCAGTCAACTGGCAGAGAGAGAAAAGCCACTGCTGTAAATTGTTAAAAAAGACTTGAAATCTTGTGCATTTCCTCAGCATTGCAGCAGACACCAAACCCCACACACCAAGCACCACAGGAACTACCCTCGAAATTAATTTAAAGTATAAAGAGTCAGTCTGTCCCTTCCTGCCTCAACTCTCGTCATTAGAATTCTCAGAATATTATCTTCCCTATGTTCGTGTATTATCCCGTAACAAAACACCAAACGAGCTTTTTTGAATGACTAAACTGTACAAAATTTCCATATCCCAAGTCTCACGAGATACAACCTTTTAAAAAGCAACGGGGAGCGAGGGGGGATGACAATGACACAGCAACAGACTTTTCTGGAGACTTCTGTAGGAGTTTATTAAAAAAAAACCCAAAACCCCAACCAATCAAACTACCAAACATGAACACAAAAAACCCTGCTCCTTTCTTAAAAGTAAAGGCAAGGTGTGACAAGGCCCTAAGCTTAAGCTACGGTGTCAGAAAAAGACCATACACAATTTGACATAAAAGTGGTAGGGCAGCCCCAGATCCAACAGCCGCTGAAGATGATGGGAATTTCTCCGCTAATTTTGAGGAGTTTTAGACGGGGGTGAAACTGCTGCTCCCAACTGCTCAGAAGGTAAGGCCAGGCAGCAAGGAAAGCAACATGCAGACCCCAAAATGCTTTTAATTTCTGCCAGTTACATAAAGTACAGCATAAATGTTAAAGAAAAACATATGGCAGTGACACCTGCACTCCAGAAACCTCCTCGTGGCCCAACCGGCTGCACTACGGCGTGTGACAGGCTGTCACCTAACGCTGAGGGGTCCTGCTAATCCCGGTATCTGCCCTTGCCAACCTTCCCTAGGACTGGAAAATGGGAGACAAAGGAGCGTGGGCTCCTTCCCAGCGTCACCGAGGGGGTCTCGCCGCCTCAAGAGCGGGAACAACGCAGGATTCCAAGCCCCAGGTACTCGTTCCCAGCCATCGGAGCCGGAGCACAGCTGGGGCTGATGTCCATATGGCAAATTTCTCCCTTTAATGTAACTTTGATACCGAGATGTGTTAAACCTTTGATTTTATTGGCAGATGCTGACTGTATTTGCCTAACCTCTGAAGCCCGCTGATTGACGTCGTTAATGCACTTTTTAACGGACGAAAAGGGAAATGACAGCTTTTGGCTCCCTTTCAAGCACATTTCTTCACTGTAAAATACCCTATAGCTCAATCTGCTTTTCATACAACCTAAGGAACCTATTCTTTATTGTGCTGCTAATAACTGGTGGCACAGGGAAGAGAACAGGGGCTGGACAGGCATATTTTCTGAGGGAGCCACTTCGCTGCCTGAAAGGAAGATGGTTTCTTCCTCTCTTTCACGGGAGCTGCATTGATGTCCTCTCAGGCATTGATCTCCTCTCTGAAACCCCCAGACGGAAGCTGAACATCCCTTCAAAATCATTTCTCAGCTCTTTCTACATCAAAGTTTACCCGTGGACTTTTCAAGATGAGCGGCTACGCTAACAAGAAGACAGCAGCAAGAAGAGAGGCAGAGTTTTACAAGAAAAAGGGCTTTTCTAAACACAAGAAGGGCTTTGGTTGGGAGAGGACTGGCCGGCTGTCCACAGGACTCCCACCAGCCAAAGCTCACTGAGATAAGCTCGTAACGATGGGAGCTGTGACCCAAGGCTGCTGCTTTTCAAAAGGTCTGTAATTCTAGTGTCTTTTATGGTCACAGGGCTTGTGGCTAATAACGCCCCCGCCGTGCCAAAACTCAGGGCTTTTCGGTCCCTGGGAACTTCACAGGTGTAACCTGGAAACCAGAACATGGCACCAGGGACATGCCAAGAAGTCCAGGGACAGGCGAGAAGACACCGTGGTGCGACTGGCACGTCGTGGCAGTGGGGTCCCCCTGCCCACACGTGTCAGGTACGGGGTCTGCGTCAGAGCAAGAGCTGGGATTCAGAACCCAGAAATCCAGGAAAGGGTTCTCCAACCACAACAGACTAACATTTCTATGGAAAATGGGACGGTGCCAAGTCATAACAGTCTCTGTAAAGTCCTAATTAACAGGAACAACACAGCTGGATATTTTATGTATCAGCCTTCTAAAGACCCTCCTTCCTGCCACTTGAAGAGTAAAAAGAGCAGGCTGTGTTCTGGAGGTGAATTCACGGCTGCTCGGGTGCGAGTCCACTTCCAGAGAAGGGCAGAGTGGCCCCTCGCAGGCACCCAGCCGGGGGGTACGGACAGGCTGCCTCGGAGCCTTGGCTGAGGGAAGGTACAAACCAGCAGGTTTTGTCAGAGAAATGTGGATACTTGGCAGAATATCAATGGATTTACCTTCCCTTCCCTTCCAGACTTGGGTTTCAAGGTAGACGAGCTGGTATCGTCCCCCGGCAGGTTACAAGATAGTCATAACAGAAAAGGAAATAATAATGACAAGATACAAAGAAAATCAGAAAAAAAAATTCTGAAAGAAAACCAGCGTCGTTTACCATGAGATCAGACAGTTGCTGTATCGCTGTGATGGCAGTTTAGTTCAGAACACGTTCTGGCTTCTTCACAAACAGCATCTGAATTAATTTGAGGAGGCGACGGCTCCCAGAACTGCAGGAATTTATCCCAGTCCTGTACCAGCAGAGCTGTCCCAGAGAATCCCGATTCCGGGGGTTCAGACTAGGTTATCCCATCAATATTCCCGAATCTCTCAGCTGGCCGGTTTTGTTCCAGAGCAAAAAGCTAAACAAGCCCCCATCTGGGTGATTAAAAGAGCTGAAGTGGCTGAATTGTCCCTGCTCCCGGGGAAGGCACGGAAACATCGTTTGCAACAAGATGTCACACTTCGCTTCAGCTCACAGCCCTTGTTTACTCCATTAAATGCAGTAAGCTAATAAATAATAAAAATAAAAGAAACTATAAACAACTCTGATAGGAAGAGTCATATTTCCATACAATGGGGAGAAAAAAGAGGCTAAAAACACGACTTACAACTCATTGTCAAAAAAAAAATAAATAAATCACAAACTGTACAATTTCCCTCTGCCTGTATTTTGTCAGATTTGGATGCTTAGCTGTTCCTGTCAAACCCATAATCCAAGTTCCCAGTTAAATACACTTAGCAATCCAAGCTGCTGCTCTTCTTATAAATTGACCCAGGAATCCCTATTACAAGGGTCCATCGACCAGAGCAGGGGATAAACTTCTGCTTAAAGTAGCCCAGAGAAGGATATTACAAATATGTTAAAAAGCACTAATTTCATTTGGCAGCTGAGGACTCCTATTTTTTCCACGTAACACCTTTGCTATAAGGAGTTAAGTTCTCACCTTTGCTGATAATCACCTCCTCTTTCACCTTCACCCACATCTAACTTCATTCTTGTGCTTCTCTGTGCCCATTTTTAACCTCTTTTGTCAGCTCTTGAAACAACAGACCCAGTTTAAGAGAAGCTTTGTGCATCTTATTGATTTTTCTTCTAAACCAAACTAAGTTTTAGTAGAAACTGAAAGGGATGAGCAGGATTAAAAGGGTGATTTTAGACACACCAGGTTACACAGCCCATTCGCAGTAACGAAGCATTAATCTCCTGAAAGGATTCAAATGCTGCAACCAGAGTAATTCCGTTTCTTAACGGGAACAGATTTAGACAATTTCCCTTGCAGAAGTTTCGATAATTACAAGTAATTATCTTCTGCCCTGAAATTCTCCACTCCAGCATTTACTGCAGAGAGCGTTCCTATTAAATGCTCTGTTTAGGAAATAGAGGGGGAATTCTGTCTTGGTGAATTGTCCATTGATTCATCCCATTGATTAACCCCCGGTTCCGCTCTGCCAGAACACGCATCTATCTTTGATAATAACCAGAAGAATCACCAATCCCTACTGGATCACCCTGTCACTAGGTTATTACGAAAGGCTAAAAGACACAGACTTTTAAAAGCGCTTGCGGAGAAAAGGAGGAATAAAGCAACATCCACAAATTAAGTCCAAGGAAGCTCATTTCCAGCACTGCCTTGTCCAATGAAGCTCTTTTCTGCTGAGTAAATCAAAGGCTTGAAGAACAGCATTTTGAAGCACATTCTTTTCGGGCAATAAGGACACGTATGGCAACAGCTGCTGCAGGATTTGTAAAAACCATAACAAAATACCAGCGGTTAGATGAAACTGAGCTTTGCATTTGTTGCTCTCAGGCATAAGAAAAACGTACGTCAGGAAAACAGAGTGTCAGTCACTCGCTATTTCTCAGGAGCAGGAACGGACACGGGTGGGAACGGGTCCGTGGGACTCCTGCTGCCCCTGCACATCTCTGTTCCCGTGAGATCATAGAACTGTCTTGGCTGGAAGGGACCTGTAATCATCCAGTCCAACCATCAGCCTGACTCTGATAAAACCCATCACTAACCCATGGCTCTAAGCACTATGTCAGCCCGGCTTTTAAATCCCTCCAGGGATGGTGCCTCAACCCCTTCCCTGGGCAGCCCATTCCAAGGCTTCATAACCCTTTCAGTGTCAAAATTTTTCCTAATACCCAATCTGAACCTCCCCTGGTACAACTTGAGGCCATTTCCTCTTGTCCCATCACCTGTGACTTGGGAGAAGAGACCAATCTCTGCTTCTCTACCCCCTCCTTTCAGGGAGTTGGAGAGAGCGAGAAGGTCTCCCCTCAGTCTCCTCTTCCCCAGGCTGAACTCCCCCAGCTCCCTTGTAGAACTTACTCTCCAGACCCCTCACCAGCTCCATTACCCTTCTTGGGACCTGCTCCAGCCCCTCAACATCTTTTTTTGTGGTAGGGGGCCCAAAACTGGACACAGCCCTCGAGGTGGGGTCTCACCAGTGCCCAGTACAGTGGGGACCATCACCTCCCGAGTCCTACTCACCACGCTGTTCCTGATACAGGCCAGGATGCTGTTGGCCACCTTGGCCACCTGGGCACACTGCTGGCTCCTGTTCAGCCCACAGTCCATCAACACCCCCAGGTCCTTTTCTGCTCGGCATCTCCAGCCACTCTGCCCCCAGCCTGGAGTGCTGCAGGGGGTTGGTGGGAACCAAGTGCAGGACCCAGCACTTGGCCTTATTGAACCTCATCCCGTGGGTCTCAGCCCACCCATGCAGCCTGTCCAGATCCCTCTGCAAAGCCTCTCTACCTTCCAGCAGATCAACATTCCCACCCAACTTGGTGTTGTTAGCCACAGACGCCACATCTCCTTGGAGCCCACATCTCTGGAAGGATCTTCTTCATTCCAGGTGGCTGCTAAGAGGCCAGAGCTCTATCACTCCACACAAAGACACATTACCGGCTCAGATTGCTACGAACTCAGGCATCACATCATTCCAGAGCCAAGTGTTGTATGGCCTTAAATGGAAAAGAGCTACAATATTCAACAGGTCAGGAATACTATCCATTTTTGTTTATTTAAGCATCTAAGAGGGTGGATTTAGATTTTAAAAGCCTCTTAAGAAATATGACGTAGGGAAGCTTACTGTGAATGCTTTTAAGTGCTCTCTGATAACTGCCAGTTACAAAACTGGGGGGAAGAAGTAGGGAGGGGGAAGAAGTAGGGATGGGGAAGGAGGGGGAAAAATGAAGAATAATATTAAAAAAATAAAATAAATTTGTTTATTTTCACCCCATATGAGCAGAATTCTACAAAAGAGGTTTGATTTTCCATCTTGGAAAACCAGAGCACTTGCCACATCAGTAAATCCCGATGAGACCAATCCCACTATCGCCCGTAACCCCCCAGTCTGCAGAGAGAGGAACCTCAGGGTCGACCAAACCCGGCTCCTTTGCAGAAATTATCCCTGCCCTGCATTTTACAGGCCATACCCCACAGACCGGGGTCACCCCATCTTCCCAACGGCCCTTCTGTGTAACAGGCCAAGCAAGCACCACTACTGACAAGAGTAAGGTCAGGAAAAAGATATTCCATTGCTTCTAATGAAATTAATAGAATCTCGTGAACCTCAACACCCTTTCTTCCACTCTGGATTGCCCCAGGAGCAAACAGTTTCTCTCCACCCACGCAGAAGCAGACAAACACCCCTCCATTAAGCAGCAGCACAGACAGACAGAGCCCTGGATCGTGGTGCAAAAAGGAACACACACACACCCCCCAAAAAAAGACAGCTTTTGATCCTACCATTATGCTTTTTAAAAATGACAGTGACCAAGGTAAAATGCCTTGTTATAGCACATCACTTAAAATCCCAAGAGAAACTGGACATCTCGTACTACCAGAGATTCAGACTTCAAAAAAAAAAAACCCAAAAAAACCAATACAGATCTCAAAAGACTAAGTTATGACAGAAATATAATGAGATTTGCATGAATGTACTGAGCACATTTTTTTTTCCTGTACTGCAGGCAAACAGAAAAAGCTATTTGTTTATGGAGGAGTTAGTACATATGAATGAATCCTCTTACCGAGACGCTCTTGGTAAATCTACATAACTTATGCGTGTCAGTCACAAAGGGATATTGCAGCTCATCACTGTGTTGTTATTAATCATTTATTGAATCCTTCATGAAATCTGCACCCGACACAGTCAGTGATTTCACGTTTTGTCCAGCATTTAGTTATCGTAACTGAGCATTTCGTTATCGTAACTATATACAATTTTTTTAGTACCTGAAAGAGTTTCTGTTATCAGGCTCCTTAAGCATGCGTTATTTACCACCACCTCGCCCTAAATAACACACAAGGTACACACAATAAACCTGAAACACTATTTTTTTTCAGCTTGCTGGCTTTAATAATCTTGAAAGGAGTGTTCTCTCACCTGACCTCCAGCATCCCGTTCTATGACCATAAGTGTAATGGCTTTGTTGTTGTTATTAATATTATCATTCACAGATAAAAGACTCTCCATTAGCAACCAAGAACCCACCACCATCTGAGCCATTCCCTTCTCTCCTCGGCCGAGAAGCTTTGGCACATCCCAGTGAGGATGGTGGGAGCAGCCCGAGGGGCGTCCGGGGCGACAGGACCCAGCAGCACAGCACAGCACAGACTGGTCCCATCACCAGGGAGCCACTGGGCCAGCATCCCCAGGACAGCACAGGTGGCACCTCATCCTCCCGGCAAACCCTACCCTGAAGCCAAAGGAAGCTTCACCGAGAGGTTGTGATAAGGGATGGACTGGCACGAAAGGTGTAAATCCTGCAGCCTGAGCCACTCAACATGTTAACGTGGCTAATTTTATGCTTTTCAAAGAATATAACCCATGTAACACATCGTATCTGTACCCACATCGTGGATAATTTAATTACCAGCCTCCGGAGAGGTTGTCGGTGCAGTTGTGCTCACCCTGACACACGGGAACATCTCGGGCTGGTGTCCCAAGGCTCCCTCAGCACACTCCAGCCACCCGTCCGCCCACCCCAGCTCCGCGGGCTCTGGGGGCTCACTGACTGTTTGCCACGGCAGTGGCCACCTGGGCCACCAACCCTGCTCCGAACCAGCCACCTGCAGGGGGAACCCGAAAGGAAGCGGCGCCAGAGGCAAGTCGTAGAAGACCACAGGAAAAGGCTCTTTTATTAGTTCTGGTGCTTGTGGAAAAATCTAGCAAATAGTAATTTTCTGAACTTAGAAAAATATATGTGGTTTAGAGCAGAAAACACGTCTTTCGGTCAAACGCAACCCCCTTTTTTTCGTTAGCTGAAGGCAAGGTAACGCCTTACGCGCGACGGATGGATCTCAGCATCACCAAACAAAGGAGATTACTCCAGGTTTACACACAGGACTAATAAACTGCACGTGATCCTACGCTGCGCAGCTCAGCCGTGGTAAAAAGCAGAAATCCCTCAATGAAAAAAAAACACCTTAAACATTTAATAATAATAAAAAAAAAAAAGCGGGCAAAGCAAAAGAACACAAATACAAATCTAATAAATCAACCGATGCTCCCAATTCAGTAGAGCAGCGCACACGGTCGGCTCCTGCACCCACGGCTCTCACATGGGGGTGTTTTAAGAGGGAAAGGGAGGGGGGGGGAAGGCAAATCGCTTCTGAGAAGTCACTTTCCGAAACGACCGACAGCTACAAATGAGCCAGGGCTGCAGGAACGCTGGCTACCAGACTGTCTTTCCCATTCTGCGTCCCATTAAGAAGCCTTCTCCAGCGGTTTGCATGAGTCACTCTTTTCTTAAAAGCGCTCTGCAAAGCACATGACGGCACTGCCCCCCCCACAAAGGGCCAGCAACCCCGGCCGCTCTCACGTGAGTCTGCTGGCAACGCCGGCCCGGCAACCTCCGCCGAGGATTTCACCGGGGCTACGGCAGAAAACAGCCCCTACTCCAGCACGAACAGAGTTTCCATCCCATCATACCAGGAGCAGGAACCTGGTTTTCGCTCCGACGCTTGACAGTTGGGATGGAATCTTCAGAACCCTCTAACACCAGCAAATTCGGTTGCCCGAAATCAACTCGATTTGGACACCGAGGAAATAAATAAATAAATAAATAAATAAGCAAGTGACATTGTGATTTAAGCATGGGGGGGGTGGGGGTGGTGAGCCAACACTGCAGAGTGAATCCTGACACTCGGAACGGAATCTTCCAGAGCCGAGGAGTCCAGCCAGCAGCCAAGAATAATATTTCAGTGGTTCAGTCGATACTGCTGTAACCATGGCCTGGAGGGGTTTCCACAGCCATAACCACAGCAGCGACTGCACTTTCAGTTGAAAATAGTAAAAACAGACATTTAAAAAAAAATCTATAGCTTGTAGACATCTTAAAACCGGTTTGAAAGGAGGCGCAGAGGGGCTTGGAAAAGGCACCGAGGCTCCCAGCGAGCTCGCCTGTCAGCTGCCTATCCTGCCAGAGACACAATGGTCTGGAATGAGAACTCCTCTCTCTAGAAAACAACTGCCTGCTCCGAAAAATAAAATGAAAAAAAAAATATATATCAAATAATAAAGGAAGAGCTTCAGAAGAGCTGAAAAGAGGTATCAATGACACAAAGCCTGAGGGATCACCCCGTGGCAAATCCCAGCTCCGGTCAGGACGCTCGGAAGCCCCGGTTATTTCATTTCCCCCGTTATTTCCCGGCCGGGCTCCCGGGCAGGAGCCGCTCTCCGGCGCTTCGCGTGCGATTCCTATTTCTTCCCTGATGGAAAACACAGCATCACACATCAGGCTACAAAGAAAGAAGGAGCCCTGCTGGCTCAAGCAGGTTTTTGGTTTTTTGGTGGTTTTTTCTTTTTTTTTTTTCCCCCAAAAGAAAATAACGAGAAAAAATAAAATAAAATACAAGGAAAAAGAAAAATAAAAAAGTATAATAGCCCGCAGCTGCCAGGAGCGAGGGGTCAGAGCGGCGGAGGGGCGGCACCAGCGCTCACTTTGCTCCATTTTCCCTTAAAAGAATGTCAATAAAAAGCGCTGCCAAGAGCCCGGGGAGGAGCCGGTGCTGCCGGGCGGGACGGAACCGGACCCGCCGCCGCCGCCGCCGGGCCCCGCTCGCCCCGACCCATCGCCGGCGGGGCCGGACCGCACCGCACCGCTCCTCCCGGGGCCCGCCACGTCCCGGGGCCCAGCAGCCATGTTAGGGAACGGCCCCGCCACCGGGACTGACCGCCCGGGCCCCGCCAAGGCCCAGCCCCGGGGACGGCAGCCCCCGCCGCCCGGCTCCGGCCCCTCGGCCGCGCCCCGCCGCCGCCGCCCGGGCTGCCACGACCGGCCCGGGGGGAAGGAAAAGTTGGCGACGCCTCCCGCGACGCCCCGGGAAAGGGGGACGGGACGCGCCACAGACGGGACGGCGAACCGGGACCGCGGAGGGGGAGGGGGAAGGGGGTCTCCGGCGTCGGGCCCTGCCCCCGCCTCGCCACCCACCTTCTTCCGGGGCTGCCATTTCATCATATTTGTAGAGCGGCGACGCGGAGCATCAAGGTCGCGCTCGGGAGCCGGCGGGGAGCGCAGCGGGGGGGCGGCAGCCGGCGCTCATGCTGCCCGGCCCCGCCGCCAGGCCCGCGCCGCGCCCCGCCGGAGAGGAGCCGGCCCCGCCGCCGCCGCGCCGGCCATAGGAGCGGGGGGCTCTCCCCGGCCGGCCCCGCTCGCTCACGCCCGCCCCCCGCAGGGACCCGCGGCTCCCGGGCGCATGGTGCGCGGATCCCCCCCCCCCCCTCTCCGCGCCCACTGTGGGACGGGACCCGGCCCCGGCTCCGGCTCCGCCGCGCACGGAGGCAGAGAGGGGCGCCCCCCCCCCCCCCCCCCCCCCCCCC
>JAOTQQ010000005.1:31037104-31098189 GCA_026546715.1 Gallinago undulata
CGCCCCCCCCCCCCCCCCCCCCCAGCGCCGCCGGGAGCCCCCGGGTCCTACCGCCGCCTCCGCCCCGCCCCGCGCCCCGCCCCGCAGCGCCGCTCCCCGCCGCCCCTTCGGGGGAATAGACGGGGAGGGGGGGGGGGAGTCCCGGCTCCGGGAGGGGATAGCGGGGACACGGAGGTGGGAAGGGAGTGAATTTGAGGGAAAACGGAGGGGGTGGCGGGGCGGAGGGTGCCGCCGTGCGCCATGGCGGCCGCCTCGGAAGGGGAGCCCAGCGGTTGCGGGGTGGGGTCTGGCAGAGGGGGCTCACCGGCACCGCCGTGATCGAAAGAGGAGGTAAAATGAGAGGGTCTGGGTTAGTCAGCAAAGCTTCTGCTCTTCTTATTGTTGTTGGGTTTTTTGGGTTTTGCTTTTTTTTTGGCCACAGATTGCAACCAAATCCTAGCTCCAGAGAGGGGGCTTCTTCCCCCCGTGGCACGTGATGTCAAACCCCTTCGCATCCCGGCCTCACGCAGGTAAAGGACGCAAAATAACAAAACCAACACCGTCCACCCTCACAGGACATAATTTTTTCCCCATAGTAGAATCCAAAGCAGTGATTTAAACCCAGAACGTGGTTTACTGGTGATGCTCCAACAGGCAAAAAGCTCTGGGTTCACCCCCCGACAGCGTGTTTCGGTTCCTGGAAACCCATTTTGAGGCCATCCTCGAAAGGCTGCGATCGCTAAAAAAGAAAAGCTAGAAGTCCCACCACGTGTTAAAGCCCAACAGACAAAGCGACATCAGGACCAACGTCACCCCGAGCTCTGCCGCTCCCAACACAATATTAAATCTCATCTATAGAGTGGGGAGCAGAGGGGGGTTTGGGGAGAAGAGCCTGTTCTTTGAGCTCACAACCAGGATGAAAAAAAAAAAAGAGGATGAAACTGGATTTTCCCACGTAATTTCCTATTCACTGCATCAGTTTCTCCCCGTCACCCCAGGTTGTCTCTCGTGCACTGAGGACAATCCCAGCTTTCCCTCCGCGTGGCTGGAGCACTTGGTGGGATACAGCAGAAGGAAAACCAGAGGAGACACACCAACCCCAGCACAGAGGCCTGAAGCAAAATTCTTAACACATCTTTTATATCCATCAAATTGAGAAACCATTCAGTTCTTGCCCTGCCGTGTCCTCCTGTCGGAGTGGGCTGCAACCAGCGAAACTTGTCACGCTGGAAACAACCCAGACAATTTCCCAATACTGAGCTTTGCTTTATCTGAATAAAACAGATGCAAGATTCAAAATGTGGTCCATAAAGTGCATTATTACCACAATCCTGCTGTGGGATGTAAGAACTGATTCGATTCTAAGAAGCTCTGGCTTTTCTCCCCGGTAATAACAGCATTATTTATTTTACTGAGAGAGAAATCTGCTCTGTCTTTGCTTCCCCCATAAACAAAACAGAATAAACTTCTTCTAGAAATTAGTATTAAAGTGGGTCAGGAAAAAAAAAAAAAAGAAATCCAAGAATCCTACTTGCTGAAATTTTCAACTTGATTTCTTTGATCAAGAAATTTAACTAGAAATTTATCACTGGGTGTCTGTGGTCGGGGCACTTGCTCTGCTGTGTCCCTCCCCGACAGGGACGTCGCAGGCAGAAGGTAGAGCTGGGCAGGGGAAGCGATTCGGGCTCCAAGAGCTGCTCATGCTAAAACTGCAGAGCTTCAGCCTGAGCTCTCCGTGCTGTTCCGAGACAGTTCCCTAAAGAATGGACAGTCTCAGGAGAGTTAAAAATCCTTAATACACGAACGCAACACGATTCAACTGGGTTAAACTGCACACGAAAAGCAAAGCTTTGAAAAGCAGGAGGGACAGAGAAGGCGCCCCAGCGCAGAAAAGGGGCTCCATCTCAGCAGAGCCGCTGTGCCCCAAAACCCAGGGATTTCCACCAATTTAAAGCAGCAGCACTGGCCCTTGTGAGGGGGTCTCTACGTGGCAGAGTCAGCGCTCGAGCGGGGAAAATAAAGGCTCAGAATCAGACAATGCCATTTCCCGTGACGCCGACAGAAAGAAGCTTAATTTAATTCAGGGACAGATTGCAAAATGTGTTGTTTTGACACGATCAACAGGAGGTTTTTGAAATTCTTCACGAGTAAAGATAATTAAGAGGAAGCAGAGCAGGAGCTGTGCGTACACACCTGTCACAAAAGGGAGTGAGCTGCTTCACTCCTGATCTTAATTCCCACTCCACTGATTGGCATTTCTGCTATATTTAAACCTCTTTTTTTTTTTTTCCTGCTGTTGAAAAAAGAAATAATGGTGGCGCTATTTTCAAAGCCACAGGAAATACCCAGAATAAAGACTGCATAAATGCCTGGCATCTGAAGGAACCAGCAAACATTCTTCACTCTTTCAAAGTCATAGACTTATCTAACTGAAATGCAGTGTGACCTTGGGGTTTGTTTTTAAGGCCCCCGTTTCTCTTCCCAGGTTGGCACAAAACCAACCAGCCAAATGACTGGTTGCACCAATACCTTTATTTATTTATTTTTCCTTTCCCTGATTTACTGGTACTTTTAAAATTCAGACCGTGGCTCTGACAGTCCAGTATATTGTGTGAAATACCGGATAGTGCCTTTACTCCCAGAGATGTTGACTAACCCAGAAGAAAGCTCTACGTTATTAAGATGTACCTGGTGTTAGATTTAAACCTTACAACTCAATGGAAAAAAAAAAAAATCTTTTAAAGTGTCTTATTCAAATTAATCTTTGGCAAGAACCCAGAACTATTGGAAGGACAATCTCCTTTCTTGCATAACCCTTCATTTTTAATAGCGTTTATGTTCTCATACCTTTGTTACACCCTGAAATTCCCTCTACTCAAGCAAAGCGCATCTCCTGGAAGCGGTATCACAAATACTGCAAGCAGAAAACGGTCCTCTCGGAGATGGCTTGGGGAGCAGACTGCAAGTGAGCCTCTCCAAAGGCTTTGAGAATTCAGTTTATTGTGTCTTTCTACAGCTCCGGCAGCAGCTAAGATGCCGGCGTTTCAACAGTTAACATCACACCGACACAGCAAGAGGGATGGAGATCACGCTCCTAATAGCTGAGTCCCCCGGCTAATTCACGAAGCGTAATACAATCAAATCCTCTTATTTCTGATTTTATTAAAGCAGCTTTCAATTCATTACGCTGATCCTGCCTCTATCGCTTTGTCTGCCCCAAACGGGGGCCATGAACACGAACGTGGCACCTGGTGACTGTTTGAAGCCCCGACCCCGCGCGGGATGAGAGCGACGGCGGCGGCTCAGAGAGGGTGGGCTCGGGAAAAGAGACAGTATCTCAGCAAATTCCCCTGGTCCGGGAGCGAGGGAACTGCCCTGAGGTGTAGGAATTGGTGGGCCGGGGTTCTGGGAACAATCAGAAATCAGCAGATGCTGACTCTGAGGGGGGCAGAGGAGGCAACGGAGCTGGGGAAGGGCCTGGAGAATAAATCGTACGAAGAACGATTGAGGGAGCTGGGGCTGGTTAGTTTGAGGAAGAGGAGGCTGAGTGAGGGGAGACCTCATCACTCTCTGCAGCTACTTGAAAGGACACTGTGGAGAGGTTGGTGCTGGTCTCCTCTCACAAGCAATCAGCAATAGAATGAGAGGGAATGGCTTCAAGCTCCAGCAGGGTAGGATTAGACTGGACATCAGGAAAGAATTCTTCACAGAAAGAGTGGTCAGATCCTGGAATAGGCTGCCCAGGGAGGGGGTTGAGTCGTTCAGATGTGGTGTTGGTGGATATGATGTAGGGGAGAACTTTGTAGAGTAGGGCAGATGGTTGAGTAGGGCAGATGGTTGGACTTGATGATCCCAATGGGTCTTTTCCAACCAAAATGATTCTATGATCTCTAGACATTGATTGATGGCACATTCTCATGCAACTTACAATCAAAATTTACCCCCAGCCTCCACGGTACAGGTGCTTTGGGCACACAACCTGCCCGCCCTTGGGGAAAACAGAAGCCTGAAGTTCAGCTAAAGGTGTTGGGGTCCCTCAGCACCACCACGGTACGCCAGAGAGCGCAGAGTAAAGGGCAAGAATAGGGCAGGATGGAAAGCGAGGTCCTACAAAGTTTTTGCATATTATGCAAATTTTAATTTTTTATTATTTTAATTTCCACACACCAAGTTCAGCATTGAAGAAAATGGATCCTACAAAGAGAAGGGATTTTACTGTCTGCAGGACAGATGGGGACAAACTTTTTAGCAGGGCCTGTTCCAATACAACAAGGGGGAAGGGTTTTAAACTGAAAGAGGGGAGATTCAGACTAGATATAAAGAAGAAATTTGTTGTGATGAGGGTGGTGAGACACTGGCCCAGGTTGGCCACAGACGTGATTGATGCCCCATCCCTGGAAACATTCAAGGTCAGATTGGATGAGTCTCTGAGCAACCTGATCAAGTTGAAGATGCCCCTACTCATTGAGGGGGAGGTGGATTAGATGACCTCTAAAGGTCCCTAAAATTTTGCCCAGGGCAGTGGTTAAGGCACCATCCCTGGAGGGATTTAAAAGCCGGGCAGCCATAGTGCTTAGAGCCATGGGTTAGTGATGGGTTTTATCAGAGTTAGGTTGATGGCTGGACTGGATGATCTTAAAGGTCCCTTCCAGCCCAGACAATTCCATGATTCTATGCTGGTCTTCTGGTCCATCCACCTGTGGTTCCTGCTGCTTTGGGCTACTGGACTGTAGCATTTTGTCCTATTCTCTTGATAATAAAGATTGATTGTCCTACACTGTATAGCAGTAGCGGGGATTATTTTCATTATTAGGTTACCTGGGGTTCACATCTCAGCAGCTGACTCTCTTCAAAAGACTGAAAATCACTTCAGAAAATACTTTGTTTAGTCAAGCAGAAAAAAGCTCTTTTCACAGAAGTATAATCCAGGCTGAAAACCAAGGAGAGGGCTTTGAAAAATGAGGATATACTTATCTGGAAAATACCACTTCTGACAGGAGAAGCAGCTGAGAAAAACTGGTTGCTTAAGACTAATTAGAGAGTTGTAGCATGATTTAGTTCAAAGAGATGCGGAACTGAACTGAAGATAAGGAAAAAGCCAGCGGCATTTATTTCTGGCAACTGGATCCATGAAGCCGGAGGGGCCACGGGCCAAATTATCTGAGGGCTGTAGGTGCCTGTTACTAATTACAAATGATTCAGTGGTACCATGAAATGATCAAATAGGTTAGCGTAAGATTAGGACTAATCTTCTCGTGATACAGTGTCCCCTCTCAAGTACCAACACCTGAGCTGGGACTGGGGGAACGGACTCTCTCTTCCACATTGGTCACAGGGGACACAGGACACCGCGGGGCACTCCTTGGTAAATATTTTCTTCAGAAAGCAAACCTGGCTCGGAGTGGTACGTGCCTGATACCAGGGGGGTTGACTTGATGATCTTCAAAGGTCCCTTCCAATGCAACCCATTCCATGGTTCTCTAACACACGTCACTGATGGGCAGAAACACGGGAGACAAAGTGTTCCCACCAGAGATGGGCTCCTGGGCAGAGATGTGTAAGCCAGGAATGTATATGGAAAATAAACACACCAAAACTCACTTATTTTTGGAGGGCACGCATCCATATTTTCCTCCCCATTTGGGGCTTTTGCTATAAAACTAGGCAGTTCTCTTTTAATTAACGGATCAAGTCTTGTGTTGAAACTCCAACCATTTCACGCCCTTTGGGAAAGAAACAGTGAAATACTGCATGGTTCTCTGTGCCACCCTTTGGTATGTCAAACCAGAGCCCAACTCCACGCCTTGGAGAAGGAAAAGACAAAAAAAAAAGAAGAAAAATAAAGAGAATCACATTCTGTCCCATTTCATCCCCTTTCCTTCCACAGGGCAGCAAAGAATCTCCGTTGGCACCTCGGCTGTGGCTCTATCTATTTATGCACACATGTCTAAGCACGACTTCTACTCTATAGAATATAGAATACATAATATAGAATACATACTATAGAATATAGAAGCCGAGGCAGCCGAAATGGGGTGCAGTCACGGTTCAGCAAGAGCTGAAACCTTTGTATGTTATCATCAAAACTTGTTTGGCCACAAATCTAAACCAAAGCACCGGACGGTTCGCTGTGATGAAAATCACCTGCCAAACCCAGCACACTCCATGGCCAACACTTCAACAAGCCAGAGCCACGTAGAACACACCAATAATTTCCAGGTCTCTGCACGAGGAACTAGAAAGAATTCTCTCCACGCAAGGGTGAGCCATTTTAAGAGAATTTAACAGAATTGAAACACTAGAACTCACCTGCAGCAGGGACAAACAACGACAAAACACAGGGAAGAAGTAACTCAAGAGCACTGTGAGTCCTCGTGGGCACACACTTACATCTATACTCTGAAACTTTCAGAAATCATTATGGGGGCCCAAATCCTTCTTTAGTTGCAAGGGAAAAGCTAATTATCTACAGCACCCTGCAAGCCAGAGATGGGGAACTTCCAGATCAAGAAGCCTAAGGATGAAAGTTTCAGTAACAAATAGGACGTTTTCTGGCTAGAAACTGTATTCATCAAGAGAAACATTATTTAAATGTAATGTGCCTGTGAAATATTTATGATAGCCTTATGGCAAAACATGTATTTCTGTAGTTTATTGGATAGGAAATGTATCTTAAATTTTAACTGTATCCTACCAAGGAAGGTGTTTGCTTTTGAAGTGTTGGTTGTGACTCCGTTATTGGCTTAAGAAGCTCCAGCTCTTTCATTACATGATTCTGAGCAGAAAACATCGTGTTTGGGACCTGCTTCTAATTATGACTTCCCCCTCCCTTTTTCCGTAGGAAGCACAATTACTGCTGCTATGGAGACAAGTGTAATTCAATCAAGATGTGGGTCAAAGTAGTATTTAGGAGGCAAAAATTTACCCAAAAAGTATCCTTTCCGCTATCTGTCCTCTCCTGGAGCAGAATCTTCTCCCCATCTTCCCTCCCTGACCTCCATCACCATCTGCTGCCTCAAGGAAGAAATCTGAAGATCTGCCCCTCTCACAGGGATGGTGACAATGGGGGACCTTCATGTGCCACAGTGGAGCTACCTGTAGGGCACAGAGGGATGGCATCCCCTGAAGGACAGGTTCGGTCACCTCCTCTGCAAGGCTGTTTCTGCAGATTCTAAAGGAACGTAGCTCGAGGTTGAGGGGAGAAACCTCCTTCCAGCTCAGAACATGAAAACTGTGCCTTATTTTTCAGGGCATGCCATTTATTGTTAATTAGTGGCAGAACTAACTGTGCAAGAAGCACCTTCCAAATTTTGAAGAACAGTACTTTTTCCAAAGAATCCCCAGTTTCCAAAGAATCTCCCACAGAGAGCCCAGAAAAGGCATTAAGGGAAGGAAAATACAATTATCTGGGCGTGCAGGAAATGAATTGATTAGACGTGGTACAGGATGGCCCTACGCCTGCCCCTAACACACAGGGAGTCATTGCTGCCGATTCCAGCCAAGCAGTTAATATCAAAGGCGGGTATTTCATGAGCAAAGTTGTAATATTTAGACTCTTTCTGAGCCAGGATAAAATCCAGGCAGCCCAGATCATCTCGCTCCACCTTCTTCCCCGCCCATCTTTATCCTGAGCATATAAACTGGTGGAAATGCCTGTGCTGTTCATTGTGGGCAAACCAGTTGCTATTCCTTCACCCTTCAGACTTCCTCACCTCCTGTAATTACTTACCAGGATGCTCTGAGACCTGTAACCAGTTTAGGTTCTTCTTCCCCACATTCCCGAGCGCAGATTCTCTAACGCTGTGGGTACACGGGTAAATTGCAGCTTTTCTCTTTCTGTCCTTAAAGCTGAGATTCTTGTACACCTCCCACTGAGTTCACTTTCCTTTTTTTTTCCCCTGACACCCAGGAATTATGTGGGTTCAGTTCTAGCTGGTTACGTCAAAAGGACCAGCAAGTGGCTTTCAGCAGAGAAAAAAGAACAAATAAACACCTGAGAGGAGGAGACTGGTAGTCGTTTCTTTAGTGACACTGCTAATTTGACCAAAAAACTTGACAAATAGACCTTGACCTCCCACAGAGGTGACGCTTCTGGTGAAATCTGTGTTGCTTTTCCAAAACAGAAATGTCCTGTCCTCACGTAGTTCTTTATTTTTGACTGTAAGTAGCAGAATTCAAAGGCAGCCACAATTTCATTCCGTGTTCCAATATTCACAATATTCCCTCACATCCCCGAGGAACGTTCCCAAATGCCATAGGTGTTTGAGGAAACTCTCCGGTTCCACACGCCGCTGATTTCTGAGGGGATGCTGCTCTTTCCTCCTCACCTCCCTCCCTGCTCCCACTCGTTGCCAAGCAACTCTGGCCATCCCCCAGGACCTGCCTCTCAACCACCAGCAGCTCAAACCACTGCCCTTTACTGAAAAATACGAGTTTAAGAATGAAAACAGAGGTGGCCAAACCAGAAAAGCACCCTTCCCTTTAGTGCCTGGGTCATTTCGTGGGAACCTTGGAGGTGGCAATTTGTCTGTTGGCAATGAACCACAGGGTCACAGGAGGGTTGAGGTGGGAAGGGACCTCTGGAAGTCACTTCATCCAAGCCCCTGCTCAAGCAAGGGACACCCCAAGATGACTGCCAGGAGTGTGTCCGGGTGGTTTCTGACTGTCTCTGGGGTGGGAGACTCCAGCACCCCCCAGGCAACCTGCTCCATCACACTCACAGTGAAGAAGTGTTTCCTGATGTTCACCAGAACCTCCTGTGCTTCAGGTTGTGCCCATGGCACCCTCTGCACCCTCCCATTATATATGGGTATATAATTTATATATTACCCAAACCAGCAAGTGTTAAGAGCACACTTCAAAAAGGTGTGCAAGGAAGTTTTTGGAAGTTCTGGAGAACCTCAGTAGGTCACCCCTGCTACTTCCAACCAAATGTAAAATTACCAAACAGCAGCACCCAGCCATAAAACCCACCTTAAAAATAAGGTGTCTGCTTTAGGCACTGGTGCAGGTGCTAGAAGAGCCCCCCCAAACACTGTTAGCAGCCCCAATGATGGACACGCAGAAGCTGGTCCACTACTTCTCATCCAGGAAACCCTGGGAAAGCATCTACAGATGGGAGCTCATTCTGTTATCTGGGTAACCCACACCTGCTGGACCGCTTTAAGCACCGATATTCCCCATAAGCTGAGAAGGAAGATCAATAAGCCGCGCTTTGCACCAGTGCCTTTTGTAAGATGTCAGCAAGACCGCTCAAAGAGCACACACGGGTTTTGAAAACCACTTTTCAGTCTGTTTTGTGTTTCTCTGATGCAACCTAAGCTCCTCTCAGAGCCAGCTTTAGAAGGTGCTCACAGCACAGTGGAACCAGGCAGGTAAAAACACACTCTTAGCCTTAAATAATAAAATTATGAGCAGGTACCACACTAAGCACACATCAACCACAAGACAAAGAGTAACTGCTAACTAAACATGTGGTGTGTAAAAGAATTATCTATATTTTTTTTAATACCACAAGGGGAAAAAAAAAAGCAAAGAGTGTTTAATTTGATGACTGCCACAAAGGATTAAAAATGTTCAGAAATAGCTCGTTTATTGTTTCCGTGATTCTTGCCCAGAGGTGGCTGGTGCCCGATAGATCGCAGACCATCACCAGGAGGGAGGTGTTCCTGGAACAGGTCAGAAAGAGAGAGGGAATTAAACAAAAAGAAGTAACACTACAAAACAGAAAAATCCTGCCTTCACCGACCAGCCTTTCAGAACACAGGAAGCTTTAAAAAAGTCTATTCAGTATGAAAAGCTGGTCAGGCCAGTAAAGGGATCATTTAAAGAGATTACTCACAAAAACAGAGGTGGGGAGAAAGAGTGGGAGTGTGTTAGTTAATCTCACATAAGAAATGCAACGAGCTGCACAGTGAGAGGAACTGTCTCATTTGCCAAGAGTCTCCAGAAGCAAAGTCAAGCGGTGGTAAGGGTGGTGAGTCTTCCTTAGGACAGGCTGTCCATCAGAAATCCATAGAACTTCTCAGAAAAAAAGAAAAAAAAACACAAACTGCTTTAATGAATACCTTTTCTGGAGCTCACAGGTTTCTCCGGCAGAGGAAATGGGGCAAGTGACATACTCCACATGTGAAATTCCACTTTTCAGGACACAGAACCTACTTTCTATATTTGAAGAGATGCAAGGTTTAATTTAATATTCTTTTCAAGTTTCCTCTGAAAGGGCTACACAATAAAACTACTGTATTGTAAAAGGATCTGTTTTGTCTATTCAAAATGTCTCTTCCACGCAGTGGAAATGTAGGTTCCTTCCACCAGCCAACCTACTCCCCAGCCCCGAGATACCCGGCAAAAGATCCCGTAACCGTCAGAAACAGCACTTATAACCCTCTAAGGAGTCTTCTCTTACTGATTTACAGTGATAGACAGTTCTACTGCTGAACCTTCTTGTAAAATGTGGGGCAGGCATTCCGTTTGTGTCTGTTCACATACTCAGCGGGGACGGCATGAATAAGAGATGTGACACAATTCATCCATATGCAGGATCGTCCCTTCCCCACACCCCAGTGAGCTCCACGGTGGCCCTTTGCGCTCCGCAGCGCTACGAGAAAGGAAAAAAAAAGGAATAAAACAAACGCCTGCACAACGACAAAGTGTCTAAAGATGCACAGCCAGCCAGCTCTCTCAAAAAAAAATTGAGATAAATCTTCTTCAAAACAATGTTCAAAGAGCAGTTCTTTAGGCTACAGTTAATGCAAAGAATAACTCCTCGTTGCCGGGCTGGAGATAACCATTCTAAAAGGGGGAAACAACCCTGAGGTGCTGTAAAACTCTACAGCATCACCGAAATCATTGGAGCAGGGACAATTTGGACTCTCTGAGGAGCTACATCTAAGATTCTTAGAATAGAATAGAGCAGTTCCAGTTGGAAGGGACTTACAACCATCATCTAGTCCAACTTGCTGTTGGAGAAGCGTATCCAGTTGGAGGTTAACTTGTATTGTCCTCATTAGTGACACTCCCGTCAACCCAGATCTTCTCACCATCCGTCCACAGGGAGCAGACATGCCTCATCCTCATCCCTCAACGCTCATAGAACCTGCTCTTTCAAAAAGGGGGGATTTCTCTCAGAGGAGCAGACACAGATATAGCCTACTTCATCACCACGATGAAGAGTTTCCCATACGGTCTTATTTAGCTTCACTACTTTGGGCGATAAGCTTGGGAGAGCTCATCAAAATAAGAATTTAAGAACATGCCAGTGACCACAGCAAGTCCCAGTTGATTTTGTTCCACGCTGGAGAGGCTCACACACCACTACATCACAACACACTTATGCAGACCCTGACTTGCAATGACATTTTTCAGCGTAAAGTTGTGAGCATGTTGAAGAATAACTAGGACAGCTGTTGGCTCCAGCCTAAAAATACAGAAGAGCATCACTGCCTCATTTAACTTTGTGTCTTCAAGCATCCAACACTGGAAGAACATAAGGCTTAGAGAGGTACTAAATTTTTTCTACATGGAGAAAAGGAAGGAGCTGACTGTGCAGCCATTTCCTTCCAAGCCTGACAGGAAAGACAAGGGGTGAGCTATTTGCAAAAACCAAAAATAAGAACGCATTCAATCTGCATCTACATAAAAATGGATAAAAGATTTATTTGCAAGAGGTGATCCCACAGCAGACCCAAAAGCAACTCCGTCTTGAAGAGTCATCTGTTCTCATTTTACCTTCTTTTTTTTTTCTCCAGCACAGATTTTGCCACTGAAGAAAGTGAGATTATCAGCGGCTGCCCCTGACACGGAGCCTCTTTGCACTTGCTCAGAGCAGACAGAAAAGGGTAACGTTATCTGCTTCCCCACACCATCGCTGCTGACACGTCCAAAATCCCCAGAATAAGGGCTGCTTCTTGCGGCCGCAGCAGAATTCAACCCCCAGGCTCCACAAGGCAGTTCATCCGTGACCTCTGCTTTGACCAGCAGCCAGCTGGGGCCAGCAGCCAGACCTGCTGCTTGCCAATTAAAGCCGCAGTTTCTGAGCAGCCCAGTGCCTCCATTCCACCACGGAACCAGCCATTCTTCACAAACACACACTGCTTCAAACCGCCGACCTGCGGGTCTAAACCTGTGTAACACATTACCAATCCCCTCAGACATCCAACCAACCTGGAAATTCATGAGTTTTGGGGTTTTTTTTAAATCTTTATACTAAAACGAATCACACCGAGCTTGTACCAGGGTGATACAGAGCACATTGAGATGCAGCTCAGCAGCTGGATGTGGTCCTTTCACACCGTGCCATTAAAAACAAAGGTGACTCATTAGACTTGAAAGGATCAATACTTCGTTATATTTGCTAAATTTACAGACCGGCCTTTCAGATTAGTCTGGCCATTGAAAAAAAAGATCTGGTTTATGCTCCTGGACTTGATAAAAGTGTGACTCGCTCAAGGCAAAGAGTATTTGTTCCTTTTGAAGAGGGTGTCTCAGTGGCCGCGTGTAAATCAGTTCATCAGCAGCTGAGCATCAAAAACTCTGCTACCATGAACCAATTAATCCTCGATAATCAACCACAGGGCAACTGGGAACCGAGTGAGACGTAAGGGTTCTGACCAAAAGCGAACCAACCCCGTGTATGAACACGCGGCTGCAAAACAAACCGCGTTAGTCTTTTGCTGCAGAGATTCCAACACGGGCAGGATGATCACGAGAAGGTTGTTTGATTCCAGGCGTAAGGCTCCGCTCTTCCTCTCCGACCGCGCTCCTTTCCCAGCTCTTCACCAGCCGCTTAGTGCTAATCCAGAAGCAGCAGAGAAAACACAATTAGAACTGAAAACGGAACGAGGGAATTACATGTGGAAAGAAGATCGTGGCAATACCCGGAGCCTGACACGCACCAGCTCTGACAGCAGGTTCTGAACGTGGGTCAGAAATATTAAAAGAGCAAGTGTGGGAAGGAATTACTGGACTGGTATAACCAAAAATAAGAAAGGGCAGGAATGAACTAAAATGTTTATGAACTATGAACATCTAGGAGAGATGGAAAAGGCCCTATAGATCTTGAATTTCACTGTTACATATGATGCCATCTTTAGGTGCTGCATATACAAGTGCTGACAGACAGAAGAGAGACAAATTAGAATCACAGAATAGAATCATAGAATCATTCAGGTTGGAAAAGACCCTTGGGATCATCGAGTCCAACCACAACCCTACTCTACAAAGTTCTCCCCTACACCATATCCCCCAACGCCACATGTAAACGATGTCAAACAACTAGTTTGACAGATTCTCTTTCTGGTCACAGACTTTTGCTCTGTCCTTCATGGCAAAGTCACAAGCTTTCAGGAATGGAGTGACCGTCAGTTTTCCACATCGCTACCCCATTGCCCTTCTCCAAGTACCATAATTTAGGTAAAGTGCTGCCAATAAGCTCATATTTACATTTAAGAGAAGCTTATAGAATCATAGAATGGTTGGAGTTGGAAGGGACCTTAAAGATCATCCAGTTCCAAGCCCCTGCCCTGGGCAGGGACACCTCCCACCAGACCAGGTTGCCCAAAGCCTGGATCATAAATATCCTTCTGATTAAAAATCCCTTCTAATTAACTTGCGTAAAGGCTTAGGCCTAACAAGCATAACTGTGAAGTGCTAAAACTAATACAGTTTTACAATGGTTTATTCCAAATAATTGCAGCTTTAATTAAAAGAAAAAAAAAAAAAGTATTTTTTGTTGCTGGAGTGAAGTGAGCTGCTACAGGAGGCACCTCCCAGGTGGGACAGGTTGTCCCCTCAATCCGATCATCTGCCCTGTGCCTGGTAAATCTGTCATTTAGTTTGATGGGTCTTGATCCTTCTGACATAACAGAGAAAATGAGTCCCATCAGCCTGGAAACGTACCTCTCGTAGATCTTTGCTCTACAGAGTGAAGCCTACAGCAAATCGTGTATCTTATACGAGAGGATGAAAACTCCTGTGTCTGATGCTGCTTGTTAAAAAAAGTGTATGCCTTGGAGTCTGGGAGCGTTTACCGTGTCTATTCAAGCACTGGGTGGTTACAGGACTCTGCTCTTCCTTATTAAAATGGCTCGGAACTTAATTTGCCTCCTTAATTATCAAACTGGAGAAGCACCAGCGCAGGCTGCTGACACGGTCCCTGCCTGCTGCTCGTTATCGCTTGCACGGCAGGGACGCTGGGGCATCCCCATGGGAAGGAAGCGGATCCCAATTTGTGGGACAGGGGCTCGAACCCCAGCAGAAGAAACCCATTTCTACTCCAGGAGCAAGTCCCAGATTGGACATTTCCCCCGCGGCAGTGAGCAGAGCACATCTTCAACAGACCCCTGGAAACCAGCACAGCTCCAAAGATCCCAGAGCGGCAATTTATCTGGGCAACAGTTGGAGGAGACCCATTTGTAGCCCTGTGTGCAGACCAGCAACGTGACAATACCTCTAGTTAGCAAGAAGCCTTTTAGCAGGAAAAGTCATCAGTAAACATTAAAAAAAAAAATAGCACAAATACACCAAACAGAAAAAGCCTCTCAAGCTTGAAAACGCTGTCCCATTTGGATCAGGAATTCCTGCCTTTCGGTAGGTGCTCTCCTGTTGCTCCCCTCCTCCCCATAATCTCAGAGCCTCTGCAAAGGGAAAGGGGAGCAAAGCTAAATTTAACTCTCTCTACACCCACGGCCAGGTGAGAGACACCGTATTGAACACAAATAGTCTCAGTTGACCTCAAAATTTAGAACGAAACGGTATTTTCACCCATACGTAAAAAAGTAAACCCACCTTTGGTTTTATTGCACGTGAAGCACTGTTGAGTAAGAGATTTAAATAATCCCCAGGAGCAGGTTAATCTGTGGAGAGAGCTGTGTGTGGGGAAAGAGACCACGGCTGGTGCCTCTGCTCTGACGGTGCCGTCACCAGTCGCAGGAGGAAGTCAAAGTGGAAACTGGAGAGAAGGGATTCCTTTGATTCCCCTCTGCTGCAAGTAATTCATACTAAGAAACTCTAGATAGGTTTTTCTGGATAAAACAGGAGCTCATCTCTGAAGAACAGAAAAAAATGCTGAATAAGGCCTTTCCTACAGCCTGCTCCCGAGAGCAGGAACCTGGGCTCCAGGAGCGAGAAACCCCCAGAGCGTGGTTGGACTTGGCCCATCCTGCGGCTGAGAGCAGACCCGGGACAGGACATTCTTATATCATTTCTTAGTATCTTTACAAAGATGGGTTTTCCATCTCTCCGGGCGCGTTCCAGCACGCACATCTGGCAGCCCGTTGCAGCGCGAACAGCGTTTATGAGCTCTCCCTGCATCTGTTCTGCATCCAGTGACATCATGCGCGGCGCAGCCTGCCAAAGCTCAGGCTCTACCGTACAGACCACCAGAACAGAGCCGCAGAGCCCCCCCCGGGGAAGAAGGGCTAACGTCCAACCCAAAAGGTTTTCCCCTTGCAAAACCTTATTTAATGCTTCATCTGCTGGGCTGTGTTCTCTCCTGCTCACACCCATTCGATTTCCCATCTACGGGAAAACAGTTTTCAAATCATGCCTAAATTGCTTATATTTTATCCTGCCCGTAAACATTTTCTCTTCGCACAAGGCTGTAACTTTTCTGAGCACAACATGCCTTTTCCCTTTTATTCACAGTGGGGTTTTAACCCTTTAACAACCTGAAAACTGGAAAAAAAATCTTCATTTTCTCCCCCGAAGAAACCCCCTGTATTTGTTTTCCTTTGCTGTGGGTAACACTGGGTGATGCGGTTCGGGTCCGTTGCTCTCTGGAGAGGAGATCAATGGCTCATCCCGAGTGATGCCCATCACTTACCGCAGCAAGGAAGTTCTCTAGTGCACTTAAGAAAATAGGCTTTACTTTGTAGGGCAAATCAGAAGAAAAATAATTCTATTCTCTGAAACGTGTTTGTGCTCAGTCGTAACAAAATCTTTCCAGACCTTTTAAAGATAAAAAGGCAGAGATGTGCCCAAGATGAAAGGCCCACGATTTACACACTCACCGGCGACGTGGGAAGCCCTGAGCTCAGGAGCTGCTGCCGGGTCAGAGTGAAGTCCCTCCATCTCAGCAGCTTCTCTCTGATCGTGGTGACAAAGATGCCGATGTGTCATGACCCACAGCATAAGGGAGGATCCCAGTTACTCTCTAAAATGTGCATATTCCACTACACGTAAACTGCGTGCGACGTATTATTGGGGAAGTTTGTACTTTGTGCTCAGCATCCATGAGGCCACGATCAGTCAAAGGACCTCTAAGGGCAGTAATTCAGAGCTATTTATCACTTACATTTCCTCTATTTTGCCTCATACCATTTTTGCAGACATTGAGAGATACCCATATATACACACGTGTATTCACAAACACACAAACTTATTCATTTTTTTGAAGCTTTTCCATTTTCACTGCAAAAGAAAGAGGAAAACAGTTTTATTTATCACATCATTTTATAAAGCTGCCTGACAACTTCCACTAATATGTGTCGTCTGGACGCTGCCTTTTTCTTAAAGGGGCTCATTTCCTACAGCAGAAACTCACTGCGCACGAGCCTTCACCTCAAACGAGGAGGAGGATAAACCCCACCACTAGGGCAAGGAAAGGAGCTCGGTCTGTCACATCTGCTCCAAGAGTGATGGAGAGGTTGATAGTCATCACGGTCCTGACTGTCACGAAATGACGATGGCAGCTCCAGGTAATCTTAAGTTTGATACAAGCCAGAAATTTTTGAAAAGAGCCATTGGTGTTTCTAATAACAGCCCCTGAGCAAAGCTTAGATGGATTTGAGACCAAAGGACATGCACAAGCTGGAAACCACTTGTTTGCATGACAAGCTCTTGAACATTGTGCGGTTTTCAATGCCCAGGTGTGGGACAATGCTCTGATTTTCTTGTTTTCCTCCCAGGTAAGTGGAAGAAACTCTCAGGGACACCCCTCGTGGGCCACTGAGTTGCCAGGATTGCAACAGCGGCAACAGGCACCACCTCAAATTGTTTTATTAGCTGTCTCACTCACATTAATATTTTTTAGTAATTATGAACTGATATCAGTTTCAGATCGTGAATGATGTATGTTTGTCAATCCCCATATACACGTACTGTCTCCCACTACCATAGAAATCCTGGGATTTACCAAAACTGGTTCTCTGCTTCATCTCCTTTTATCAATCCCAAAGAAGTCAGGCAGAAGGAAATACAGATATCGCAGCTGGTAACAAAATAATGACGAGAGATAAGCGCGGTTGTAAGATTTCCCTGGAAAAAACACTTTCCAGGTGTGATTCTACTCAAACAGGCTTGTCAACCCTAAAGCAGTTCAGAAGGTGGAGGAAAAACTGCAACAGACTGAGGTTTCAAAATGAAAAATTCAGTTTTCCTCTCATGCAAAGCAGTTTCCCGTGCAAGAGAGCCAAGTCGCCCATCGGTCACGGGTCACTCCCAGGTTACCCCCAGAAATAAGACAAAAGCTAGAAGCTTGATCTATCACAAATTAACAAGCAGGTTGGCTGAAGGCAACGGCAGCCCATAAATCCATTTTTCCCAAGATACTACTTGCATTTCTAGATATAGTGGTTCTGCTGAAACCTCCTTTGCTTGCCACCAAAGTGTTTCCAGATTATCAGTCTAATGTTCCAAAACAGAAAAATGAGGACATTTGCACAATTTCAAGTCACCCCCCTTCTGAATGAAAAGGCAATTTTCTTCCTATTTCCAACCCTAATTAAAAGGCTTCTAAGCTTCAACTGCTGCATTTGGCAGGAGGCAATTAGAGTTGTAGCTACTGATGGTTGCTTCAGACTACTCTTAAAAGGTCAACTCTAGAGACACGGTTAATGCCAACAACCCCGGCTGAAACAGGCAAAACACAGGTTTGAAAGCAATTCGTCAATCAGAAAAATCACAAATTGTCACACATGATACTCCAGTGATTATGTATTTTCTATTTTACTTTTGGTGGGGAAACAAACACAATACACAAAGAGAAGCCCAACTGCAGATAAAGTAGAAGACCTTAGAAATACCAGATTTTAAAAGACACTGAAACAAGGAAGAGCTCCTAAGGGCCAACCTTGCACTCCCAGGGTTGGTTTGCTTTAACAACACTTCGGGGAGTTCTGAGTATTTCTGGTCCTTTCTCACTTGTACCAGCAATTCAAGGAAAAAAGTAGTCAGAGGAGCGGAATTTCTCTGCCTGAAGTTCAGTTCTGTAGCTGCTTTCATGGCAAGTTTCTCCTGACGGAGTCATTATAGAAGGTTTAAAGGAGAATTACCCTGTGACCTTAGAGATGGAGCACTAGCGTGTTTAATTAAGATGCAGTGCAGCACGCCTAGATTAAGACATAGGCCCAACATGATTAATTTCCCTGTTGAAATGGCTACAGCAAAATCAAGGGGGCTAACGAGGCCCTCAGGAAATAGCAGTGTCCCCCCCACCTTTCTCCACACGCCTGGAGAGGTGCTCTCCATCACCACATGCTTGACTCTCGCTGGGACAGCTGTGGACGGCGTAGGTACCAGCTCAATAGCAGATAATCTTAATTCATCATCTTCTCTATTAGCAATTACCCTTGTTCATTTCAGAATGAAGGTCAGTTTTACTCGGCATATTTGTCTTTCTGACTAGTGTCAATGTTCCAAGTACTACTGCTTATTCAGCACCTACTACTATTCAGTTCCATAAAAACTAGAATCTTCATGGAATTCTCATTTCCCAGTGAAGTTTATAATCATAGAATCATATGGGGTTGGAAGGGACCTATTGAGATCATCCAGTCCAACCCCCTGCCAAAGCAGGTCCACCCAGAGCAAGTCCCACAGGAACATGTCCAGGCTGGTTTTGAATGTCTCCAGAGAGGGAGACTCCACCACCTCTCTGGGCAGCCTCTTCCAGGGCTCTGCCACCCTCACGGTAAAGAAGTTCCTCTTCCATCATCTCCAATCAAACTAATTTAAAAATTATCTTAATTAATCCTTTCAAGTACATCAGCCAGCTCCCCCAGTTTCCTCACAGTTAAAACAATAACAAAAATCTAGACTTGAAAATGTGTTTCCTTGATTTTTATTTTTCACAACATCTTGAGATATTTGACTGTAAAAGATACCTGAAGCATATTTGGGAAGCAGACTGCAGGTCAACCTACAGCTGCCCACAGCTTATTGGCAGTATCTTGAAAGTCGTTGCTTTCTGTAGTTTTAAGATACCCCTAACGAGAGGGTTTCACCACAAAATGTTAGGCACCAGAAGGCCCTGTCCATACACTCCTCCACCAGTACAGCCAGTAAAGCATGTGCTGGATGTACAGGTCTTGGCCTGCTTCTCAGTCAGGCATTGATTGAAATTAAAATTTTCAGTTAGAAAGGGCAATGGAGCTGGCAGGGGGTCTGGAGCACGAGTCTTCTGAGGAAAGACTGATGGAGCTGGGGGTGTTCAGTCTGAGGAAGAGGAGGCCGAGGGGAGACCTTCTCGCTCTCTCCAACTCCCTGAAAGGAGGGGGTAGTCAGGGGGGGTTGGTATCTTCTCCCGAGGAACAGGTGATGGGACAAGAGGAAATGGCCTCAAGTTGTGCCAGGGGAGGTTCAGATTGGAGATCAGGAACAATTTTGACACTGAAAGGGTTATTAAGCCTTGGAACGGGCTGCCCAGGGAACGGGTTGAGACACCATCCCTGGAGGGATTTAAAAGCCAGGTTGCCATAGTGCTTAGAGACATGGCTTAGTCATGGGTTTTATCAGAGTTAGGTTTATGTTTGGACTCGATGATCTTAAAGGTCCCTTCCAACCCAGACAATTCTATAATTCTATAAATTCTCCTCCATATCTTTGGAACACCACCGTGTTCCAAAAATTTGTACACCCCAGACACAAACTATCTACACTTCATATTTACTTTTAGGAGCGTATGTTTGGACTTGATGGTCCATCCAACCTGAGCCATTCGGTGACTCCACGCTAGAAGAGGCGTGGAATACGGATGGGAAGGCCGCAGAGGACCGAGCTCTCTATTGGTGTGAACAATAGAAATTTCCTAATAGTCTTCTCCTGGTTTGCAGTGTTCAACACGCCTGCAACATGTGGTAGAGGCCTCCTCGCTGGCTCTTAAACTTGCTCTGCATGCAGTATAGGCATCGCTGGAATGTAAATAGTTCTCACATGGTTGTGTTATTCCTGATATAGGCCTGTCTGTCCCACTTATTATTATTGAAAAGCACTACTCAACCCTACTTATGTCCCTCGGCCTCTGCCAAGAAGCTGGGAGTCACACCAGCCCCATGCCGACTCTTCCATTTGTAACACGCCTAATGAGCAGATGGTTAATTTTTGGGAGGGGGGAATAAAGAAAACAAAACAACTTTTGCTGGTGTGTTTGGGAGTGCTTTATTTTTTAAAAGCCAGTTGTTTTGGACAACTGCTCAAATTCCTGATTGCAAATTTAGCTTTCTCTACATTACTAGAGAAATATTCATATCCTGTGTTTGTTTTCAAGTAAAATAGAAACCTGTTAGATATTGGCGAATGTTTTTAGATATTTAGCAGGTGGGAAATGTTCCAAGACTAACAACATTTTCTTGTGCCTGGTTCCTGTGTATAACCAGCAATAAAGTCCTTGGACTTCGTGATCACAAAGGGTATGGGTTTTTCCATCTTTATTATTGCCACCTCATTAAAAGACAGTAGATGAAGTTCTTGTGCAAAGATGAGGTCAGTACCTCATCTCTGGAGCGAGTCTCTCAAGCACAGTCTTAGACTGGACCTGAAGGCCACACATGTGAAGCGTGAACATTTGAACAGTGAAAAGAAGAAACCAGACCTAACAAGTCTACTGGTTCCCAATTAGAATTTTTTCTCCATTCAGCTGAAGAGACGAGGGTTTCCTTCAGGCCCTGAAGGACTGGGGTGCTCGCCAAAGTAAGGGAAATAATTAGGTAACAAAGTTTGCATGTGTCAGACTGTTAAGATTTTGGGGGTTTGTAGCAATACGTAGACGTATTCTCAGAGGCACCTAAGGTAAAACATAAATATTGCTTTCTTTATCTTTGCTGTGATAAAATACAAAGACTTAAGCTAAATGAACATAAAGCTCCTCCAGAGGCCTCAGCATGTGGAAGACCAGCCCCCTCACCACGCTTACCTTACTGGAAAAACTGCCTTCATCTCTCAGGTTAATAGAACAAAGATTTGTAGCTCTGCTACATACAAGTTGCTTCTTTCTGTTCTACAGCACAATTTTATAACACGCGAATTCACAGGAGCTGCAGTGAAATCCAGATGATTATTTCCATTCAAATTTTAAGTTTCCCTTTTTTATTAAGCACCAAGAGGAATACAATGTGCAACGTATCTACAAATGCATAAAAATAGTTATAGCTCCAGAAATGATTTATCACTGTACTTAACAGTACTGAGCACTCTAAATCACCAAAAAGAAAAATTACCTTTCAGGGATTTTTTTGGGGTCTAGTTTAAGTACAATTTTGTGTGGAGAGGCAGGAGGAAAAAGGAAAAATTAAAAAAAAAAGCATTAGTGTTTAGGAGGAGAAGTTGTGCGAGAGTGAGAGACAATGGATGTTTCTGAGCCAGAACGGAGTTGCTGTTTTGGATCATTAACTAATAGCTCTGACGCTTACGACTCCTCTCTCCGCAGACTCAGCCTCGCTCTTCAGCGTGGCCCAAGCCTGAGACAAAGCAGAGCAAACGTGGGAGGGCATGAAATCACACCGGCAACCCATTTCTTTTCTAATTCTCCGGAATATTAATTTAGGCTCTAAAAAGCCCTGTTTACTATACACACTCCTCTTACTCACATTCCTTTTCAGCTGCGTTCCCGATTCTGCTCCAGCTTTCCCGAGCCGTGCTGACTGTAGGCTGCAACACCAACCATTTCCCTCTGCACTTCAGGGCACATATTTTCTGCTTTGAAACCTGGGAGGGTTCAGTGCTATAGCTGTCCTTTCCCAAACAGTTACCGAATCCATTATTTCTAGGCACATTTTTATAGTGCGACCAAATCCAAGAAGCTGACATTTTTTATTTAGTACCCACGGGTTATAATCATGAAAAATTCACTCCCTGAAATACAGTTGCACGCATTTCATATCCACCCGACTCATGATAAAAAGTAATTTCCTTGAACATGCTGGTAACAATGGTAACTTAACGAAATGTACCCACATAAAATAAACATGAGCGTGTAGCACATCTGAATTCTCCAGAGCCAAAGTACTGCTCCGTGTTCCCAGCAAAGATGTAAATGAGTAAGAGGCCTTGAAGCTTGTCACACATCTCTAAAGGCACGGGAGGGGATTCGGGGAAGCTGTCATTAAAATAAATCGCTATTAGTGACTACAGACCTCTGATAACTCTATGGCTCACTGCAGGAGAACCATCGGAGGCAAAACCAAGATGCCCAAGCAGTGAAAGACAAAAGCTAATCAAGGAGCCCACGTGTATTCCTGCCTGATAACTGCGGGAGGCTGAGGGCTACATTTAAAACAGAATCTAATATCAGATTGATGGTTTTCCAGTCCCTACACATCTGATAAAAGAAGAGCAAAGGAGGACCGGGAGGACCGTCATTTTTCATTTTGGACCAGTGAAGACTGATTTATGATCTGAGAAACAATAACAAGAAAATAAAGGTACGGGAATGTGCCCAGAGTTACCCCAAAGCCCAAGGGGTGCAGTGGTGGGATGCTGTGCCCGGGGGGGCTGTCAGCAGCGCCCCACCTGAACCTCACCCCGGGGACGGCCACAAAACCACCCCTCACCAGCTTCTCACACAGCACTTCAAATGATGAAATTAAATTCTCCCAAGTGCTCTGGTTCTATAGGACAAACGGGCTCAGAAATTGTTAAGTTCTTGAGGAGAAGTCCATCAGCGACAATGAAAATACAAGGTCTCAGATGGAAGCCCTAGGGCAGAAAGTGCCTGCATCTCTCTGACAGCCATCGAGTAGGAATGTTTGCCAGGAAAATGTTCCCGTTTCCTTAAACATCCCATACCCACCAGTGCTTAAACTCCATTCTGTTCTGTTAAGTGCAATCCCACATGGCAGTTCTTACAGAAGAAGAGCTGATATTCACCATCAATTGGCTGAAGGGAACGGAGCATTCAAAGAGACAGAGGGCGGCTTTCTCCACCCTTCACTGACTACCCTGTACTACAAAAGTTCTTCATGTTATTACCATTATTTGTTCTTTTTTAAACAGAATAAAAATTGAAGATGACAAAATAAGTCCTGTAAAGAGGACTTTAGGCTGAACTGATGACAGTATTGATGGTCATGATTCCTGTGGCCTCAGCAGGACCTTAAACATACCTCTCTGCTAGATGTGCCTGGTCTTGCAATGATCTTACAAAGCCTCGCTGCCTTGTGGTCAGAAGAATCACGAAGGACTGCTTTTGAAACAGAAATGCTCCATGTGTGCTATAAAAGTTAACTGTCCTGTTTGTCTTCTACTTTGTTTTACGACCCTTATTTTGGATCTGTCTCTAGCACCTGAAAGACACAGCGTAACCTCAGCTAAACATCAAAGAGCAGTAGGAGCCAGGTCAAAAAAGAAGTTAAGAACATTCAGGGAGCTGAGAAATATTGGGCATTTCATGCTATAGAACAAATTTATAAAGATATGGCATAACCATTCATTGCAGAGGTTCATAACAAAAATATTCATATTAGCAGGAATTTAATGAGTGGAAATGCGCACACACAAAAGCTTTGGGAGAAATAAAACAAGGGGTAAAAGACTAGCCCAGATTAATAAAGAAGAACACCGTTTCCTGTTACTTCTAGCAGTAGTTTTGGGGAATATTTGTATTGTGTTACGACCACAAGGTCTGTACTCTCACCAAACCACAGCACAGAGACTCACCAGCCCAAGACCCTGTACTTTTAACATCATGAGGATGAGAACAACTTTGCAGCACATCACAGGTGCCATTCCTTCTCCCATTAGCCCCCCAGGAAATCAGACATGTATCTTGAACAAACATGGAAAGCAGGCAAGGAAAAGCAATTTTGCCTAAGCATGTTAAATGAAGCAAGGAAGAGTTTGAAGCAAAGGATGACACCGTAACAACTACTGACTTTTCAAGCATATAGGAAGATCTTTGTGAAGGAGAAAAATCTGCAAGCAGATAGCCACAATGAGGAAAATACAGACTACATAACCCATGGCAAAAATTACATCTCCTTTTTCACTCCGAAAACGGATGGAAAATTATGCCCAAAGCAGGTTTTTAATGCAGCGTTTCAAGAAGTTTCCTTTCCACTTCATGTACGAGAGGAGCTTCCATTAACAAAGGTTTTATCAAAGTACATTCTCTCTCCGTTGGCATGCAGGGGAACTAGGGCTTGCTATACATTTTTGAAGAAGTCCATTAAAAATGCATCATAAAACCATAAATTTAACATTTGTCCAAATAAAAAGTGGGTTTTCCACTAGAGGAAGTGAGCAGAGGACTGTCTAACACATGACTGCACTGTATTAATTCAAACACACAAAAAAAATAAAGGAATAGTTTTCAGTTACGGGCCTGTTGAGCACATTGAACAGGATCTTACCAGTGCCCAAAGCAAGGCTAAGAAAACCCATCAGATACACAGTTTGGTGAGAATATTCTCAAATACTGGAACACTGACAAAAAAGAATGCCTTTATTATACCTTTTTATATACATCAATATTCATATGATCTATTATTTCTGTGAGCTGGCTCCTCAACAGCTTTAGAATGAAAAAAGCAACGCAGGAATTCGCACACCACTGCCAAGGGCTGGGAAAGTCATCAGAAATTATAAAAATAACTGTGCTGAAGAGCTTACAAATCTTGTATTTCATGTTTGGGAACTTATGACAGACTTCTAATAACTTGTAGAGAAATTCAGTTATTTGACTTCCAGGACACAAACTTGACATTCCAAAGTGAAGGGAAAAAGGAAAGAGTTCAAAATTAACTTAAATGCAGAAAATACAACCGAAACTAGAGGTCTGTTCACTATATGATGGAAACGACGGTATTGTTCAACTTTTTCTTTTTTTAAATTTCGGGGTCAAATTCTCTATTAGTGGATAATAGCCAAGCTATTAATAATTGAGTTCTGTTGTTCCATATAACAGAAAGACTTTATAACTTGCCCTCTGGAACAGAGGGATCATGTACATTCTCATGTACACCTCACATCCGACTCGGCTCCGGGGAAGTGAGATGGTCAGAATAACGTTACCTGAATAAACCCTGGTTTGTGCTGAAAGGCCAATAAGGCAAAACTGTTAAGCCACAAACACACCTTTGGCTGTTATGTAGCTCTCTGCAAACCCCACTGCTAATTAATTGGGTTTTCTTGCTCTTGGCACCGTGCTGAATACTGTGTAAATGGTGCAATTAAGTGTTTCCTACCGACTTGTTAGTCAAGGCAATTTTCTGCTTTCACCATTTTTATTATTTTCTCTTGTCTCCTTGTTCTCCCAAACTCTCCGTTTTGTTTCGTTTCATTTCATTTCATTTCCTCAGAGGTTGAGGTCACAGGACTGTGCTGAGGATCCAGTGATGCCCAGGCACGCCGTGCTGTATCAGCCCATAAACCCAAACAAGAGCTGCAGGTTTCCAAGAGCATTCCTGTCTATTACGGAATGATCCGGGTCCAGAATCCTCAAATCCCCTCCTCTTCTTCACTGCCTGGCAGCCACCTACCGGTAGCTCTCAAAAATTGGGAAGTCTCACTGCAGCCCTTTGCATCCTCAATGTCTGAGACACTCTCCCCTGCTCAAATTCTAGTCCCCGGGCAGCCAGAACTACATCACAAATTCGGAGAGTCGGTATAATAAGAGGATGCCAAACACCTCACAAAAATAGGACTATTTGCTGTAGAACAAAACAAAACAAAAAAAAAATCTGAGGCACAGTTGTTTGTGATTCGATTAATCAAAGCTGCAAGGAACGTAAATGTAGCAAAAGGAAGAATAAATGGGAATAAGGGGCTTACAGACACTATGGTAACAAAAAATAGAGCAAACGATAAAAAAAGCAAAAACAAACAAATGTGTATTTAAAGCAAATTATTCCAGAAAGCACAGATAAGACAGAGCTGCTCTCCTTCCATTGCTCTGCATCAGCGATACGCGTTACAATCTCAGGGAGCCCGATTTATCGGCGCTCTCATGCCACCCATATCCAGTTTGATGTCAAAGAAAAACAAAAGTCAGAACGGTCAGGACTTTGAAAAAAAAATAATAATGAAATATCTCTTAGAAATATCTAAAAAATGTGAATATCTATATCCAATTCAATTTAGATCCTAGTCACTGCCTCTGAAATACCTAAGCACAGAGCGCCCTCTCACGTGTGCTGTGTTCACTGTAATTCTGCACAATTCCTCAACTTCAGATCGTGAGTCACCACTAGGATAATATTCAGAAAGAAATTTATCTCCAAGACAAGGAAACTCAATCCTTGTACGCTGAAAATAAATCAGGAACAAATATCTCATTTTTAAGAAAAAGCAAGTTGAAAAAAGAAACCACTGAAGAGCTAAAAACCGATCAGAAAAGTCACCTGGCAACTAACTCCTCAAAGTCTGGGGAGGTGAGAGAAAGAGGTAACACCAATTCTAAGGTTTTAGTCAAAATCTACTGGGTACAAAAACCTAGTATTGTGTAAGTAGATGAAGATAATCCAAATTTCTTAAAGTGATACCCAGTGGCTACGTGACTGACTCTCAATGAGCAAGTAACAAGATGATTTTTCTTGCTTGACCCTTGCAGATCAAGCTTAATTTCTGAAATTCAGAGGTATTTCTGCATTCGTGCATTGGATATTCAGATATATGAGGAATAAAAAGCACGACACCACTCCTAGGTCCAGGTCCAAGAGCGATATGGTGATGTCACTGTGATGCAACGCCGAAGGGCAGGTATCTCAGCGCCGGGTACCGCACTGCAGCTCCTTCAGATCCACGTTACACGGATGCAACAACAGGGCTTGGCTCCAACACAAGTTATCACTAACCAGCGGAACAAATACTCTCCGTTCCCAACTGGTAAAAAGAGAACAGAACCACCCCACCCTCTTTACAGACAGTAAGAATGTGTTACATGGAACGCAGGGGAAAAAATAATGTAGGGTACCCAAACTTGGCATTACATTCAAAAGAATTGCCCGAAAGCAGCTCTACAAAAGAGGGAGGGTACAGAAAGTTGAGACAACTTCATCAGTCCCTTAATCACAATAAAAAACACACACTATTAAGATCCACCTCAACACGGACCAAAAAGAAAGTAAGATGAAAAGTAAACATGTCTTAATGTAAGTACAAAGACAAAGATACAGAGCATTCTTCCAACACTGGGTGAGTGATGCTAACTTTGGAACGTGGTCCAGACTGACTCTACCAGAAAAAAAAGGAATAAAAAATTACTTGAAGAGGAGAAAAGGGAAGGGATGGGGGAAAGGCACTAAAAACATCAGCAACAAAACCCCCTAGCAAATAAATCTGTATATAATGAGAATATAAGGTATAACATATCTGGAATGCTGTGATCAGTTCTGCACTCCCCAACATAAGAGAGGGATGGATGGACTGGACCAAGCCAAGGAAAAGGTCACAAGATGATTAAGGGCCTGAAGCATCAGTCACACGAGCAGAAGCTGAGACACCTTCAGTCCTGTAACCCAGAGAAGGAAAAGTCTTGGCGGAATGGAGTCTTACTGTTGTGTATGGATAAAAAAACGGAACCAGACTCTTCTCAGTGGTATCCAGGGAAGGGACAAGACGGAACAGGCACAAACTGCAATACAAGAAAATCTATTTAAATATAAGAAAAAACTGTTTGGAGATGGTAGTCAAATGCTGGGACAGGTTGCCCAGAGAGGTCGTGGAGTCTCCATCCCTGGAGTTATTCAAAACCCAACCGGACAAAGTCCTGGACAACCTGCTCTGCCTGACCATGCCTTCAGCAGTGGGGACTGCGCTACGTCATCTCCAGAAGTCCCATCCAACTTCGACCACGCTGTCACTCAGTGTGATGAGAAGACAGAAACAAATGCACAAACCTCAGGATAACTTAACACAGCAAGTTCTAGCAAAGCCAAAAAAATCCGTTACACAGTTTTCTGCCTGAAAAACTGGAATGCATCTTTCTGCAAATTAAAGCCAGATTGCAAGCCGGAGGACAGGACTGGAAAGTTCCTTGCTCATCAGATTAAAAACAAGAGGCCTATTCATGAAAAAAAGTTACGTGGTCAAGTCACATTCCTTGCCCAGAAGTTTTACATGCAACTGAGGGTGGGCGCTCTTCTTGCAACTCATTGAGAAACTCTGAGGTTGTCAGGGGTTGCTGCAGCAGACGAGGGTAGGTTTGTGAGATACACAAGCAGCAGCAGAAGTACACGAGGATGAGCAAATGTCCCTTTTCCTTTTAAAAGGCCTGGTCACGTGTCTAACAGCTGGAGTCACTTAACAAAATACCAGTGCAGGCTCTTTTGTTGAATTCCCCTACAGCGACATGACAACATCTAAAAACCCTCCTGCATTTCAAATACCCAAAGGTCTCACAGCTCAAAATCCCCCCAACTTCTTTCTGTTCTTTCAGATTCCTTCTCCATCTACATACACAAAGGCACATTTTTAAACGAAGAGGAGAAGAGAGACAAAGCTCATAAGAGAAATCTGCACCTGATGAAAAGGGGCAGTAATTCATTCTAATTCCTTCCAGGTCACACATGCACAGGGCATTCCTTCTGCATCAACTCAGTTCTCCAGTCTATTCACCTCTTCTCTAAACGGTGTTGCAGCTCAAAACCAATTTGATATGAAAAAGTGTCCCCTGTTTTAAAAACTAACATTTTTACCTGCTCTGTGGCTTAAACAGTTACACATCATCACAGACCACTGTTGAACCCAGGTCTTCAAATCCATAGCCAACTTGGCTCCCTCTCATTCAGGGCCCTATTGTGCTCTTCAGGGAACGCTGCTGCTCAGACACCAGGACCTGGGCTTCAAACAGCATCGAGTTACCCAGCTCTTCCTGCTACTCACACAGAACAAAGAAATAACATCAAATCAAGGTGCATCTCACAGTGCTGCAAACACTCATCTCTGTGGTTCTTGCTCCCATGTTAGACCTCAGTTGTGAATGTCCTATTACGGAATGCTTTCAACTCTGACAAAGTCATTTCATCTCCTGTTAATGAACAACTTTGCTGTCAGAAGATTAAGACCATAAATCAATGCCAAAACCCAGTTAATTATTCTCACCCAGATACTGCCTGCCCTTTCCCAAAGACATGTTACAAGATGATGAGAACTCTAGTGATGGATGGAAACCCCTCTGACATCACACACCTAAGAACTGCCATGAAATACAAATACGAGTTTCTACATCAGATACATTTCACAACTGACCACACACAGCTGCGCTTGGGTCTTCAATATTTACCTACAAATCACTTTGCATAATCCTACTTCTCCAGGGTTCTTATGAAGCAGTCAGCATTCCTCAAGTGAAACAAGTCTAACAATCGGATTTAGCCAGAATTATTTCTTATTAAACACACTGAGGTGCTTAGAGGCTTTGAGTTTCCCCTGTAAGAAAGGATACAAAAAGCAGGCTTCATGCAACGTCCAGTTTGGAGAACACATTTGGTGGTAGAGCTCCTGATTTACACGAGCAGGAGAGGGATGAAAGGCTGTAATAGCAACAGAAACCAAGCCTAGAATTTAGGAAAAAAAACCCAAACCATGTGTCCAGTGACACTAGCAGAGGTAGCTGAAGGTCTAGAGTGAGACAAGGAACAGCGCGGGAAGTGGGAAGTGGTCCTTTGACTTCTGGCAAGTTCTCTGCCCAGAACCATCACTAGTGACTGCTCTGCAGAGACTGGACCAGAGAGTCCATGAACAAGCCTTCAAACCTCCTGGTGAAAGCTATCAAGAGAAAAACCCAGGTCAGTAAGTCATATGGGATACCTCTAGTCTTTCCAGCCTCATGGAGAAGAGAGAGCCCACCAAGCTGGGGCTACGTCCCACTCTACAAACCCAAAGGGGCTGGGCTGGGCCGTGCCAAGGGGGAGCAGCAGTGAAAAACCTGCTACTGCTCTTATAAACAGCCACCTGTGCCATCTTGTGACCCAAACGGGGTTTATAGTTATTTTTGTGAATTAGGCAAAATGATTTTTCCCCAGGAAAAAAGGCAAACAAGATCTTTATTGAAATTTCAAAAGTTATGCCCAAATCTTTTCAGTCAAGACAAAACACTTGCTCTCCAAGAAAATAAATTACCATAAAAAGCTCGATTATTAATTACTCAAGCTTTTCAGTACTAAAAAGTTCACACTTCTTAAAGACAGAATTCATATCTTAAATTACATTTTTGCCCCGTGTAAAATATTGGAAACTTAAAACTTCTCTGTGCTTCTGAAGAACTTGGAGTCACAGGGACAAATCAATTGGCAGAAGAAGTTCAGAGCGTCATCTCTCCCCAGCATCACATGCAACGTTATCATTAAAACCTCCCTCTGTTCTCCCCAATTAGGTATAAAGACACACACAATTTTATTCCTATTCTGCCACATGTTCGTAATTTTTTCCAGTAGCCTGAGAACTGGAATGATGCAAATGCTCAGACATTTATTTTAAATAAAGCCAGCTTTTTTTCCTGTTAGGCACTTGGGAAGCCAAAGGAAAAAAAAAAAAGAAAAATGCTCTCCCCACTACGTCGTGTTTCCTCCTGTGCTGACACCTGGACACAGGTTCCCTTAATCAAACCCCCACTGATGCCTCCGAGGCTGCTGCTTTCCCATTATAGAAAAGTTTTTGCACATCTCCTTTCCCAGCTGGTCAAAGGCAGAAAAAACTTCTGTGGTTAGAAAATTCCACAATACTGAGACAACACTACGATAGCGTTTACTGTTAAACCTTGCGCACGCCACCCTTTTGTTGATGTTTTTGTTTTAAAGCTAATTTCCAGAATGATTCTCTTGCTACGGATATCTTCTAGACGGAGCGCATCTGGAGGCTGGCAAAGTACGGAGCGGGAAAAAAAAAAATAAATAAGATTTGTTGGGTTTGTTTGGTAAGTTTGAGTGAGTGTTGCCAGCAGCAAGTTAACCACAGCCAATTCTAAAGATAAAACCGCCCCCGACAATTTTGGTGTGACTCAGCCCGTGGAAATCCAGCTCTGCCCAAGGGGGGGGGGGCAGGAAACCCCTGTGTTCATTCCCACAGCGACACTCACAGAACTGAAACCTGCAGCAAACTCCCAAGAGATTATACTTAAGTATACATCAGATGTGGTCCCAAAACACTCCCGAAACTCCCGGTGGCCCAGACGGGTGCAGCGCAGCCCCCCACGACCGGGGCCACGGGAGCGGGTGGGGGGAGAAGGAACCCTGGGGTGCTGCACCCCAAATGGGAGACACACACACACACACACACCCCGGCAGTGGGGTTTTCTCATCTTCCTTCTGCACCTTTGGCTGATGCAACAACAACCCATCTAGCCATTCGTCAAGACAACCAAATTCATATTTCAGTGCAAAAGAATTAGAAGAAAAAGTTTTCCAAACAAAAATTAAAAGTACAGCAGCCAAAGCCCTGGTTCTTTCAAGCCTGAGGAAATGGCTATGTGATTCGGACGCGGCCACCACAGCTTCACATAACAAATGAGGTGTTTGCTCCTCCCCTTACAAATATGAGGTATTTTCACCCAGCAGAGGCTGACACACACCAGTGGGAGCTCAGGCCTGGGGTAAGAGGTGGCTGCACCCAGGCTGGTCCCTGCCAACAGCTCTCTGCAGAGGATGCTTCCCAGGGGGACACAGGAAAGAGAAATCTGAAGAGATCAATTAGCTATCAGTTAGCCTTCTCCCTCCTCCTCCTCCAAAAAATCTGCATTAACAAGTGACCCATGTCCCCAGAAATCAAAGCTTGTTTCTCACCCATCTGCTCCATCCCGAAATCCTTTGTAATTCTCTCACTATTTGGAAGATCCCAGCCCTTTCAAAGTATGGCTACGCTAACGCTTCCGATAACGCACCGTCATAACCAACTCCCACGGGACAAGGACAAGATTATTTGAAAATAACTTATTTTTTCTTTATCCTTTTTTAAATATGTGACCTTTCAATTTGTTCAGATACCTCTTCATTATTGTATCAGAAGAATGAGCTGTCCTGTATCATTTAGGTAAGTTGGACAACCCCCCCAAGCCATCCCTGATCTGGGTCGATCTCCCAAGGCCCCTTCCACCCCCTGTGACACTGGGATTCTGTAAGACTAGGAAGTCTTTTTTTTTTTTTGCCCCCCCCTCCTAAGACATTGTCATTCCCCATCCCCCAAAGAAACTCTGAACTCAGAAAATGCTTCATAAAATCTCAGAGAATATGAAGATTTGAACCAGCCTCCCACAGGAGTTATTAGAAACAGCAGCGAGGGAAAGGAAGATTTGGGGGGGTTTAATGAAAAATTCCTTTTTCCTTTTAATTTATTATTTAAATATGAAGTCATAAACATCAAAATGTTGCTCTACCAAACAAAAACTGTAGTATTTAACATATCTATTTTCTATTATAAAGATTCATGTAAAAACACGTGAGAAGTAGGGAAGACCACGCTGCCCAGGGCTGCATCTGTCATTTGAAGAGTCACCCCAGACGTGATGAACACGGGTTTGTGTAGCTGGGTCCAGCAGAGCAAAACCAGTTACGTATGTACACTTTGAAGTACTTTGTGTACTTGGACTGTTAAGCCCACTCAATGAAATATAACAAATACACCCCAGGAACTGCTGGATCTGAAGAATTTCTGGCAGGTGCAGAAATCAAAGAACAAAACGAGGCTAATCTGATTTGCCTGGAGGGTATTCCCAAAATGCAATTTAATTCCCAAAATACTCTGTTATCTTTGCATTTCTCGGTGATACGTACACAAAATATTTTTAAAATAGCAAGACTTACAAGCCGACCCCCTCAGACAAACACTTCAAACAGTTTTATGGGCTGTTGTAATAAACACACTGCAGTCACACAGCACCCACAGTAAATTATTACATTTCTTACTTCAATCGCTTTCCCATCGTTCGTGTTTGGTTTAAAGTTGCAGTAGATGAGCAGAAGTATTTGTATAAATATACTTGCTCAACATGAATTAATGCTCAGTGTCTTGAGAGAACCAGGCTGGAGGGAGGTGGGCGGGGGATCGGAACTTAAATTAACTCAAGACCTTAACTGGAAATATAAGCTCTATGAAAATTAATAGAAGATGTATGAAAATGTAAGCGGTACGAAAATTCAGAGTGATAGACAACTGCATTCGAAAGCACAAAAGCAAGAGCAACCACTTTCTCACTTTCTACACTGGCTCATTTCACAGCTTTCATTCACAATATTTTTTGTTTTCCATTTTTTTGCCATCCTCTGAAGAAAGGATCAGGTTCATGCATTGCCCTGGTCAGAGAGGGAAAATACATTTATTTCAAACACATATAAGATTGTGATATTCCCCATCAGTAAATGCTGATGATATATAAAAAAAAGGAAGAATTAACAAACTGCATACCGGAGATAAAGGAGGAAAAGAAACAAAAAAATTTACATTTAGTAGCTTAAATCTCTGAAAAATTGGATTCAGATTAAATTTTCAACTTCCTAAGTAAAAGGAAACTGGGTTCTATGTTAAAAACTCAGGCCTTTCAACCAAAATACCAGCTGTACCTGGTAAGCTCCCTCTTCTGGCTAATTAAGAAAATTGCTTAGATTTTGTATGCCGAAGTTTCCATTTTCCCAGTGAGGCTGCAGCAGGTGTGTTGAAGGCAGGAGGAATTTCACGCTGTCTCTGTTTTAACAACTCCAAAAATCAGTGGCGCTGAGCTAAACGCTGTGGTTTGCAAAGTTCACAGGCTTGAACTTTTAACTGGGAACTCACTCCTCTCCAGACACCCTTTCTTTCTTCACCCTTGCTGGTATCTTGTGGAATCAGAATTAACGTGAATTATTTCTCAACAGAAAATTATCTCCAACCCACTTCGGCATTTCAGTTCCATTCACACTAGTTAATATTTTAATTTAAATTGTTGATTTAGTTACACTGATAAATAATTGCAAATGTGAATATAGAATTTATTCTAGCAGAAAGCTCTTTTCTGCCACTGATAGGAATTCTAAGCTTGTTCCCGTAGCTTTTTATCACTGACGCGGTTCTCATCGCCACAGCTGTGCAAGGATGTTGTCCTCTTACAAAGCAGCCTGCTGAAAAGTACCATGGCATTTTTAGGAATAAAGGGTAAACTTGCTAATGGTATTCAGGATAAAAACCATACCAAAAAGTCCTAAAAATAGGTTAGGACTGGAACTGAATCTTAAGACAGATCCTTCCATTAACTTTGGCTCCCGGGATGCCCATGCTTGTGATAGGTATATGGAAGAAAGAAAACATTCTAAGAGAAAAAAGCTGATTTATTAAATAAATTATTTGGAGAATCGGGGAAACTGGGGAAAAAATGGGCACTCACCAGGAACAGGAAAGGGCATGTGAAGAGAGATTAACAAATCCACAGTGGAGGATGCAAGATGGAGAGGACTGAAGGCTTGAAAAGGAACATTTAATGGAGAATTCCTTCTGGGATGAGACTCGCAGAGTCAGATTCAGCAGCTAAAGCAACTCGTCCTCAGCAAGCCAACACGAACCCAGGAGACAGAACAAAGATGTAGTGGCAGCGACTGGCCTCAATTTGTAGATACAGATGTCCTCAGCCAAGAGCCACTCTCATTGTGGAGCAGCCAAATTAATGACAAACGGAGCTTGGCAAAATTTTTCATTTTCTTCTAAAACCTAAGTCATTGCAGATGATTTGTGTGGAAGAAACAATTCAAAGCACAAAGGGAAGCACTGCGTAGAAGAGTGTGAAAATCACAATTCCAGATGGAATCGACACACAGAGGATAAAAAAATAATTCATTCAGCTGTGGCTTTTCATTATCTCAATTACTGTAGTAGCACGATGGCTCCTTTGTAAAAGCCAAGGCAGCCCTGTGAGCCCCCTCTCCTAAGTGTGCAAACCAAGGCAGTCGGTGCCACCAAACTCTGACCTCTACAAATCACTTTCTCTCCAACACCCTAATGACCCCCTCCATCCAGCCAACGAAAGGTCTTGATGGGAAATTCGTGTTTAAGCCACTACTTTGGCCGTACCTTCAGCCCCAGTGAAATCAACCCAAACAAACTAAAGATACCACCGGGAAAAGAGAAAAGGAAAGGTACAAACAGGGACCAAAGTGGAGCTTCATACAGCACAGAAATCCTGCAAAATCTACTTCGACTCTTCTATTTCTAATCGATAGGAACTTTCTAAGTATATAAACATTTTGTATCACGGAGCAAGATGCTCTTTACACACTGATCCAATAAAGCAAGAACAGATGCTACGTCATCACACTGCTAGATTTTCCACTAATTTTTCCATCAATAAGGCTCAAAACATGCTGTAAAAGTGGCTCCTCACCTTTTTGTAAAAAAAAAAAAAATAAGCAAAGAAATAAAGTTTGCTCAAGGTCAGGTGGACATTTAATAGCAGAACTAGAATCAAAATTGAATTGTTTAATGTTTTTAACTCAATAATATAGTCTACTAAAAAAAAGTCTAATTTCTTCATTATTAAAATTATTATTGCTGTTTTTTTTTAAACTACTCCACCTTAGTGAATCAACACATAGTCTATTATTTCTTTATTTAGCAGACCAATAATAATGGCTTGACTTAACACAGCTAATCTTTCAGCTAGAAATCTTCTATTTCATCTTATTTTCTATTTTGATCCACAAATCAATTCCAATGATTAATTTCAAAGGTTCTGTTGTACTTCTATCTGTGACTGGCATTTTGAAATTCTTCTTTCCTGAAGTCTTTTCATAACTTTTCATCTAAGTGAGTACTAGAGTAAATCACTACCAGACTTCTTAGAAACAGGATACAAAACTAAGCAAAACCACCCCCGCTTTTATACTCTAACTCCCTGCATCAGACAACTGACCTGGAAAGCTGGAGTTTAATGACAATAATGCAATTTTCTTCTTTTAAACACAGTCCTTCACAGAAATCTATGCAAAATCTTTCAAGACATTCAGTAATACAAGACAGAAGTTATAAGACAGAAAAAAAAAAAGAAACGTAAAATCAAACAAAAACTTACAAGCTTATAAATCATCTCCCTGCCAAAGCAGGAGTTTCTCTCTAAGGTGGACCGATACAAACAGTACACTGCAGACAGGCTTAGTGAAAATAAGTGGGAGAACACATTAAAGCTCTTTGAGAAAGATTAAACAGCAGTATAAAAGTGAAAAGAATAAGAAAGTACAAAAGTTAAAGTGTGGAAGTAAAATGTGAAAATAAGACACAAAGTGCTGCAATTTGAGGTAGCAATGCCAAAAAACAGGCGCAACAAAAGGGCAGGGTTTTTTTGGTCTGTGGTCCTCCTTTTGCCATTAGGAACAAGCAGAGCTTCAGAAAACACTTTCAATAACATTTTTCTAAAGCAGTCTCCGGTCCCGCTAAAGAGAGAAACAGTGAGAAAGTTTGTGCAAAAATGCCGTTTCTTGCCTCCAGCAATTCGAGTTAAGATACCAAATTTTGACTGGGGGGGAAGAAGAAGAAAAGTCAGGCTTTTCCTTCAGGAAGATACATCACATTTAAACACCTGCAGGATGCTCTGACCCTCCTGGCGAGAGCCCGAGAGAATTACTGGAGGACGACAGGCCTGGCAGCCCAGCAGAGTAACTGTCACAGCTCGCACGTGGCTGAAGGCTGAGACAAAAGTGACACCGTGCACACAGATTGTTGTGATGAAGAGACACCACCGGTCTGTGCCTCCACACGTGCTCAGCTGCTGCAAGCCCTGTCGCTCCTCTGGAGCCGGAGGGAGCAGACAAGCGATGGCCCAGGAGCTGCAGAAAGCTCTCACAGCACTCAATCCTCACACCACATCCACGTACCCAGGAAAAAATATCCTGGTTCTTCGTGGAAAGGACACTATTTTAAGTGTATTTTTTTCATACAACAGCTTCCCTTTTCCATATGGAAATATACTACGCAGGCATGAAATACCAGTGTGCCTACTGATGGCAGCACAGCAAACCAAACATGGGGAGTGTGGAAATGGAGCTGCTAAGCAGCTGGCCACTAGACTAATACTCACAGTTCTAAGTTAACAGACTATTAAACATCCAGACAAGTTCATAGAATCTATGAATCATAGATACAGGCACTGACCAATGAAAAAAGGGAAAGCAGGCAATGTTGATTTAAAGTTCTCCAACACAGTCTCAACACGTGGTGCTGATAATGAGCAGAGTTTGGGTTTGTGCTTAGAGTATGGGTAAAGTAATTAACCAAGTCGAAAAGAAGTGTACAATAAGGCTTTTCTAGAAGCTAATAAACAACTTAAAAACAGAATACAAGACTTAGAGTGATCTGCTTTGAAATAAAAGAAAACTTCAGTAGTTCGGAGTCCAGCTGATGGAGAGCATTACGGTTGCTACCTGCTGTCTTTTCTGGAGGAGAGGAATCTGGGTGATGGATCCACTCTTAAATTGCACCTTTAGCTGAAGTGGCCAGTAAGACTGTGTGAGGGGCTGACAGGAGAAATGGGATCTGGAGCAGACACTATTGAAATCAATTAATATGTAAAGGGCTGGCCCCGAGCAAGTCAGTTACTGGAGCGATCGCCTGCAGCTGGTGGGATGCAACCCCAGAGGGAACAGGCAACAAACACCATTCACTCTTTACAAAATATTTCCTTGCATAGTCAGTTCTTTCTAAGAATGCTCGGATACACACTTCTGCAAATGTTTATCCAAAATATACAACACATAAACACTCCTCAAACACTACTTTGAAAGGCCTTATTGCTCCATTACTAATAAGAACCTCCATGTTACCTCTCAAGAAGTTTTGCAACAAAACATTCCTGGATGCTACTGAATGCTCACCATGTTTACCATTAAAAGAGATTTCTGGTCTTCACACCCCAGAAACCACGCTGGTTTAAAATAGTAAAATGGTATCATACCCCCATTGCGGAAAAGTATGTTTACACAGAAAACAGTTTAATACCCGGCAGGAAATTCAAGTCAAAAAACTTTTAAACATAAAAGATATAAATACTTAAAGGGTGGGTGTCAGGAGGATGGGGCCAGTCTTTTTTCAGTGGTGCCCAGTGACAGGACAAGAGGAAACGGGAACAAACTTGAACCATAAGAAGTTCCATCTAAACACGAGGAGGAATTTCTTGACTTTCAGGGTGGCAGAGCCCTGGAAGAGGCTGCCCATGGAGGTGGTGGAGTCTCCTTCTCCGGATACATTCCAAACCCCCTGGAGACATTGGTGCGGGACCTGCTCTGGCAGGGGGTTGGACTGGATGACCTCCAGAGGTCCCTTCCAACCCCATATCATTCTGTGATTATCTGGAGCTTTTAGCAAAACCAGGCTTTAGTACAGAAATACATGCACTTGTTGACGTTAGGTGTTACGTACGTGAATCATAATCCCGATGGACTTCCTCCTTGCCCAGAAGGCAAAGACGCTTTCTTACCTTTGGCCATTTGGGATTCAGAAGCCGCGCTTTGATGGCATCGTCCAGGGCCTTGTCATACTGCTGGATTTTCATGTAGGCAGCCGAGCGATTGCTGTAGAGGATGCAGTTCTGAGGGTCCACTCCCAAGGCCTCGTTGTACAGGACGATGGCTGTGTGGAAGTCACCATCGTGGCAAGCCTGGTTGCTCTGGCGAACTTTCTCCACAAATTCAGCTTTGCTCAACATGGGACTGTCAGGGCTTCTTCTTCCAAGTGATTTCGATCCAAAGAAAGAAGTCTGGGGGGAAGGGAGAGGGAGAAATGATACGTTAGTGTTAAGAAATGCTACTCAAAAAAGGAAAAAAAAATAAAATTCAAATATTAGAAACTGTACAGCAGACATGAAAGCCACCAGCGTCACTGCAGAAGAAAAAAGACCTTGCACTGGTACCTCTACTCACAAAACCCTACATCCAGGTGCCTGCAGGCTGGAAACTGCTCCTGGATGGAAAGGGAAGGATGAGCCTTTGGAACTGAGTATACTCACAGAAATTAGCAGGGCACACAATTTATTTTTAGCAACAGAATAGTCATCATTGGCAGAGCTGCCCTCCCAGATTGTCAACTTCAAGCAATACCAAATAACAAACAAAACCAAACAAACAAACAAGTTTAAGCTTCTAATTATAAGATTATTATTTCAAGTGAGCTGAAGAAAGCCCTAGCTCCATCGATTCAGGTACACCCCGTCTCCACATTTAATTTTCTACATTTCTTGTATTCCTCAGCCAGTCATTTGCAGTCAGTAAGTGTTTTTGTCCTGTCTACCCTACTCTCTCCCAATGAACCTCAAAATAAGCAAGAATATCTTTGTGCAGCTCTGATTACAAAAGACTTGTGAAATCTGCAGTAATCATATTTGGTGACAGGCAACATGTACATATGGTAACATACAAAGTACTTGGAAATATTCATTAAAGGTTTAGATACTATAATTGAGATTGTTGTCATCTGTCCTCAGTCCCGCAGACAGAAAAAGGTTAAGAATATCACACATTGTTACCACACCACAGCAACTGCAGGGCTTAAATACATTCCCAGAGCAAGCTGGGGCGTATTTTTAGGTGGAAAGGGAAGCAAGCTGCAAACGACATCCTGTCTCAACCACCCAAACGGCCTACAGACTTTTCTTTCTTTTATTTTCCTCCTTAAGTCAAACAGCAACAGTAGAGAAGAATCAAATTAGAAACTACCCATCTCTTCTTTTCCTTATGATTATACTCATTTTTTTCTGACAGGTGTCTGTCCAAACTGTTTCTGAACTCCTCTGCTGAAGGAGACCGTGTTTTACTCAGGCAACCTCATCACGCTGCTCCATGGCTTTCATCATCACGATATTTTTCCTGATACACACCCCAAACCCCCTTTGTATCAGGAGATGTACTGGGGTTCTTGTCCTGTTTACAGCACACCAACCCAAAAACTTTGTTCATTCCATCTTTATACAGTACTCCAGCTAATATAAGCTAATATGGAGCTCAACATTATTATTATTATTATCATCATCATCACTAGAAAAAGCAAATTTCTGCATCCATGGCAATTCTGCAGCACATCTTTAAATGCACTGCCGGATTTCTTTGCTACTTAAAGAAAGTTCACAAACAGCAACCTTGTCTATTCTCAAATACTGGCAGGAAAGTTGCTCTACTTTGAGCAACAGCCCAAACGTGGAGCTGAAGACGTCGTTTCACACCACGCAGTGTGATAGCTCACACATTCATGTGTATTTCAGCATAAATTTCAGCATAAATTTCAGCATGTGGTTAGTTTTCTGTGACCTGAAAAGGGCAAGAACAAAGCATGAAGATTCGGCAGCTTGAACATGAGCAGGTGCTCAAGCACAGAGATCAGGAAGCCCCAAGAAAGGTCATTCCAACCTAGAAGATTCTGTGTTTCTGTGATTAGCCACCAGACGGCCACAGATGGCTGGAGGTACCATGGTGCCAGGGACAGCACAGGTCACTATTACTCCCTGGTTTCTAAACTACATGATATTTTCTTTCCACCGCAATTACAGGATCAAAAAAACTACTTATTTTGTTCTCCTGTGTGGTCATGAGACCTACATTGTCACTGCGACTTCCTCCCAGGTGGCCATACCATACAGCATTCATTTATAAGTACATTGATCGTGAAAAACTGGGGGGTTTTGATGTCATAGACACTTTTGTCAACTCCAAAGGCGAAAGGGTTCCCCTGAGAATATCCAAAGTCCCTAAGAACTGGTGTTAAGACAGATAGGTGACATCATCTTGGCAGAGAACAACTTGCTTCCAACCCTCAAAAACCATAAAGCTGCATTAATCTAAATAATCGACTGCAACTATAACTTCCATTAACAAAACTGGCTGCACTGACCACTAAGTGACTGAATTCATCGCGATGTGTTAAATACAGCCAGTCCCCATCAACATGAAGAGTGAAAGAGGCAGGACACAGACTGGAATAAATTAATCTGATCAGTTAGTCACAAACATAACCAGATTAGAAAACATGATTTTCTTCAGGTTCCTCCTTTATTACAGTGTCTGGTGCAGACTGCAGAGGAAACGATTTTGCTTCCAAAACTTATTATTTTGAACCATTGAGCTCAACCTACCAGTAACAGTACGCAACAGATTCAGCCAAGGTGATCTATGGTTTAAACACTGCTCAAAGAAACAGTTCTTTTGTTAAACAGTGCCAAGTGTAAGGGTACAACATACCAAATGAACTATTCCAGTTTCTCAGATGTATTTTGAAGGTGGCCTCTGTCCCTCTCATTGAATCTCCTGGGGATTTGCTTGTACTAGAGACAATGAAAAATACAACCTTTGTAGCTTCCATTCTTTTATGACATTCAGAGCAAGCGCTTACAGCACCCAGAGGCAGGAGTACCACAACTAGTCATGAACTTGAGTTATTTAGAGGAAAACTAGTTCAAGGAATAGATTCCTCAACAGCTACAGCTGTAACTGCCTCCAGCGGGAGGCTCTGAAGGTACCTGCAGCCACAGGAGGTTTTGTGCCTGGAGGTGGCCTTGTCCAGCTCACCGAGAGTCACCAGGCTCCAGAGAGGGCTCTGCGAGGACATCTCTCATCAGGCACCATCTCCAGGATCCACCAGCGAGACTCAAGAATGCACGAGGCCAGCAAGAGCTGCCTCCTCTGTCTGTTTGTCACACAGGAACAAATGAAAACACAAAGCTGTTAATGATCTTCCCAGGATCCCACTGTGAGTCTGTAACAAGGATGAGAATCCATGAGGAGACATCCTCGCCGTCCAAGTCAAGTGGTTTCTGCCTCTAATATCCTGTGAAGCTAAATGATCCCACAAAAGAAAAAAAAAAAGAAGCTATTTTAAAGGAAACTATGATGGTAATTTCTGGAATATGTTATTATTTAATTCCTGCTATCACAAGAACTCCATAAGGCAGTAAAACACCATTAGGTAAAAGAAAGAACCACAGAACAAAACTGAGTCACTGTGGCGCTCAAACCACAAATAAAAAAAGATTACTATGATGGTACTGACACAAAAAGTACTCATTAAAAAGCCATCCCCACTTTCCAGTCACAACTGCTCTTCTCCTGCTAACACAGTGGAAGGCGATGGCGACACACGTTCAGGCTGCCCAACGCTCTGTCACAGAAGGTACTAGTATGGACTAAACCAACCCTAAATAAGAAGCAGAAGTTCCTTAGTGCATTGGAAGAAAAACGGTTCTAATGAAGGGCAGTAGAGGATCTAGCAGAGAGAATTTCAGGTAGGAGCTCATGTATTTCCAATAAAGAAGATGGCACCAGCTTCTCAGCATCACTTCTCCAAACCAGCTCCTGCTCCAGAGGTCACGCCAGACAGAAGGTCCCACAGTATCTGCTTCAGATTAGGCTCAGCTATTAATTCCCTTCGCTGATGAAAACGCCTCCTCTTCTTGCAGAAGGTGCTCGAGATTCAATCTGACCAACCACTCAAGGTGAGTGTTAAAAATACACACTCTTCAGGCTCTTCAGGAAAAATACATTTTCTTCAGGCTTTTCCTTTTTCAAGAACAAACGGACTCCCAAGCCCCAGAGCAAACAGGGAGCTGAACACACAGGAAAAACCTACATTACGAGAACGTTTATCTTCCAAAATTGAGTTTGCTAAACTTAGTCCTCTACTCAGACAGAACATTTAGTAAATAAAACAAGTAAGTGCCTGTAGACGCTGAAAGATCTGACTGTCTGAGCAGCTCATCGCTGTCCAGAAGACAGCGGGGAGCACGTTCCCATTGAGTTCCAATACGATGAGTGAGGAGAGATAACAGCAAATCCCAATCCTGCTCCAAGACCAGAGGACAAGGGGAGACGACGTGGAACAACAGCAGGAAGAGAACGCTCCATCAAAGAACAACGTGTCTGACACCTCGGAGCTTGTTGGTTTGTATTCAATCCATCTGATTTAATGCTACACAACTCAAATAAACGCGCTTTATATAGATCACGTCTGGAGTGGTAAATCCATAATTAAGACATCTTTTAAAAAAAAAAACAATCCTTTATAACTTTCCAAAAAATAAACTTTAAGACTGATATGTGGCATTTTTACATTTCAGATTATCTGAATAGCTCAAGATACTCAGTGAAGCACTGGAAAGAGGAAAAACCATAAAGAAAGAGTCAAGCAGAAAAACTGGCATCCCAAGTGGCTTCTGACACAAAGTGACAGTTACTTGCTCTAAATACGGGTTTCCAAAATCAGCTTAAATCTGTAACTGATCTTCCCTTTTTATGAGAGCATCTATACTACATCTTGTATTTTAATCTGGAAAATGGCTTTATGTTTTTTTCACTCCATATTCTGGGGTATTTTTGGGTGCTTTTCTGTAATAGAAACTGCCTTCAACAATAGCCCAAGAGCAGATAAAGAACTTTCTCCCCATAAGCTCATGCTTCGAGCCTCGAGCAGCCGAGAAACCTGGCCAGGCCACAGGGTTTTAACAGAAATAGCATGGAAATAAATAAAAGGCCACTGAAATTGAAAGTTTAAGCCACCATAGATGTGCCCCACAGCTATCTGGGGCGCTAGTTTTTTCTAAGATGGATTTTGTCTTCAGAAATTGGAGAACATCTTGCAAGATACAGGAAAGCCTTTCCTTAAATCTCAGCAACACACCATACACACCCCACAGGCGGGACATCGATGGGAACAGACACTCACTCTGTGCCCTGTGGCTAAAATACAGCTTTGATGCCTCAGTGAAAACCAAAACACTGCCAGCACCCACCGGGCACGCTCTTAAATTACCTTCCATGGAGCAGAAGCGATACGAAGGAAATCCTACAAACTTCTGTCACTTCTCACATTTTCAGCGTCCTGCCGTTTTCAAAGTCCAGCATTTACTCTGTGTTAATTATCAGGGTATCTAACCTGACATCTGCTTTAGTCTGAAGTGCTCCTACAAGCATCAGGAAATATTCCTCTGACAGACAGCGTTTTCATTTCCTCTGGGAAATTGATATTATAGTGGAAAAAAAACCCACCAAGTTAGATTTTCACAGAATAATAAGTAAAATAGAAGTCAAATTTCCAAATTTTTAAATAATATCCTGAAAGATATTTTTAGATGTTCATGAAAATCTATTTTCATATCAGAAAAAACCCCTAAAAATTATCTATACACACAAATAAATCAGAAGGAATAAATATTTTAAACATAAGACCGTAACTTACAGCACTATTCTATAAAAACCACAACTTTTTAGTAAATTTCCTAATGGAATATACGTTTAGGCTTCTGGAGCATATTGTTCTACAAATATTTTACTACTTTGGCTTTTCATTGTCATTAGAGACAAAAATGTTTTATATACAAACTTATTAACAGGAAGGAAATTGATTTTTTTTTCTTTTTTTAACTGGAGCTTATATACAATTTGCTAAAGAAAAACTATGTCTTTTCTAAAGAATTCTCTAAAAATGAGAAGCAACTGCGGGCTTCCAGCACTGAGCTTGGAGAGATCTGCAATTGTAACATCAGTTGGATCCACTCTAATTTGAGCTCCGCTACTTGTTGCTAAAAATTGACACAACAGCTCTGCAATCCAAGGCTAAATTTAAACAGTACTTTTTGGTTCATATGTCATTTTAAAACCTAAAGATTGTGCAGACCAAATTATGCCCTCACCTACACTTTTGGCAAATAGTTAAGAAACAGAATTCTATTTTCAGGTAAACACTCCAAAATCAAGAAAGAACTAAGTTGTAGGGATGTTAGTTTTAAATACTTATGGAGAAACTAACCTCGTCTCACTGCAAACACACTGCAAAATGCTATCTGGATCAGGGACACAACGCAGTCTTTCCATGCACCCAGGGCCAAATGGGATTATTGAGGATAACTGAAAAGCTACGGGCACTAGGCATCAAGTTATTGCAAATTCTTTATCCTCACTTCCCTCAAATTGGTCACCTCAAAGCTCTTCTTGGTCCTTCCTTAAGGAGCATCTCATGTGATGATGTGACACCAACTAGTGATGAAGGAGAGAGCCAAAAGAGACCAGGAGAATCTTTCTGTATATAACTTTTTATAAAAGCTCTTTGGTCCCACATAAACCACCCCAGGTTATTGTCGCTCTCCCTCTCCTGGTTTCTGGTTACTGGACCCACGGGTTACGCTCCATCTCAAACCCCCCTGGAACCTCATGGAGAGCAGGCAACTCCTCCTTTGAGCACCGGGGTCCACAAGGTCCTTGACCCTTCTGGGCCACGTTGTACTAAAAGAGAATAAAAACCTTTCTATAGGGTGAGCAGTCTCTCAACGCAGGATTATTTTATCTCCCATTCTCATACTGTTCTATTAATTTTATACTATTATATAAAATTAAACCCTTCTTTTGTGAACTTCTGAGTAAACTGGGAGCAGACTAATATTTCAAAGCCTCAGTTATGTGTAGAGTTTTTTTAGGAATCTTTCCCAACACACAACTCAGGCACATTCAGGATAAAGGATGGGTTTTACCTTATTCTAAAGGATTAACCACCAAATAGCCAGAGACGATTTACCTGAACTCTAAAACAGTATCCGTAGCCCATTTCTCAGGTGTTTGCTGGTGCTTCTCAATGGCAGTCAGCAAATTTCCGGGCAAATTTGCCCAATGAATTCAAGATATTGGCAAGGCACTTGGCTATCTCATTTTCTGACTGCGGGAAAGAACTTTCTGGGCTTCACTGAGACCTAACCCAGTTATGAGGCGAGCTACGAAACCACACACGAGTGAAGCAAAGTGACAGCCAAAGGTAAAACTGAGTCCCCCAGAGCACAGAGAACCTTCAGCATATTCTAGAAATAAACAGCAGGTGACACTCAATGTCAGTAAATGCAAAGTGATTGGGAAAAAAAATAATCCTTATTTGTTATCCTAATAACTGGCCGCAAACTTTCCCTTCCCCCTCACAAAAGGCATTTTAGAATCCTTGGAGAAACTCTCCTGGAAAACATTGTCTCCATGCTCACGAGCATGCAAAGAGACAAGGAAAAGAAAGAGAATCTTTGGGAAGGGAGAAACAGGAAACAATTGTGCCATTCTCAAAACCCACAATAGGAAGAGCATTTCAAACATCACAGTCAGTTTTGATCCCCCCAACATCGCACAAACACAAACAGATACAGGAGTAGAGAAGGTAAGAGATGGGTGACAGATAACCAGGTGTGGATCAGTCTCTGTATCCAAAGACAGACTATGAAAGTTAGAAAAGAATTGAAAGGAGTAAGTCAAAGGTCCACAAAAATCAAGAAAAGCACAGGAAAGACAAAGGGAACAATTATTCACTGTTTCATGGAAACAGAGAGGCATCAAACAGAAAGCAGAAGGTTAAAGAAAAGCAACAGAAGCGCCCTTACACACGAAGCAGAGTTCTGATGCAGAATTATCCCAGGTGATACAAACAACAGCAGTAATAATGGATTCAAAAAAGTAATTAAAAACTTCCTGCAACATGAAGTGACACACACAGCGTGGATGTGCAGTAAGCTCTAACTGAACTCTCAAGTACCGTAAAGAACATTTAAATGTTTAAAAAGCTCACTGAAATAAAGAGCAGTGCTTTCATCGTAATTTAACAGGAACTGAAAGTAAACTCAAAACACTCCTCAGTTCTTCAGATTTTAATTATTAAGTAGAGACAAGATTCTGTCTAAAAGTCATGTTTGTACCATAGAAGGCGAGATCCACAGTAATAGATGCTTAAACCAGAGCAACCCTCATACAACACCGACAGTCAGTTAGTTGGAAGTTAGAAAAAATATATGTAATATACATTGTGTAATATATTTATAGATGTATAATATAAATAGATTATTTAGTTTTATGTATTCAGAATGCTTTCACTGTAGAAGCAGCTGGAATTCAGCATAAACTTACTGAAACTTTAACACAGCGATGTCAAACATCCAGGCCAGGGAGCCTCCTGCGATGCGTTTATGGGGCTGCAAAACAGACTCAACCTGAACAGGGGACACTTAGAATACTTTTTCCTTTTCTCAGAAAGGAAAACCCCCAAAATCTTGCTCCACTGGTCTCGGAGATACCCTTCAAAAGTGGATTAAAGAATGCCAGGTCAAGTTTTTGTCTGAGGATGCTGAAAGCCTAAGACCAACTCAGATGTTCCTATTTTCCAGGTCCTTGCTAACCTCATTAGAGGTGCCCTTGCAGACCAGGACATGCCCTCGGCACCAACACATGGCGTGTTGCTGTCAACTATTTCAAAGGAAGAACATGGAAGAGTCAAAATTCTTAAAGAATAGGAGAAACAGAGGGAAAACACAGTACAGAAGACATGGAAAGTAATGCAAAAATTGAGATGAAGAAGAATGAGAAATTAAAGCAGAAAGGAGCTCATTTTCTCCTGAAGAGATAGTCCGTGTGACACGGGGATGGAGAAAAGAAGCAGCAGCTGATCTCCTAAGTGTAAAGAGTCATTTGCTCCCACTGCCATCCAACAGAGCCATCATTAATGCAAAAGAAAAATCTGTTATGAGCTAAATAAAGGGAGCAAGAAATCTTGAATTAAGTTATGGTGAATAATTAAATTATCAATTATCAATGAGGAGTGTGACCTTTTCCTCTGAACCATCCGTTGGCCACAGGCAGCCAGAGTGACGATGGAGCGAGAAGCCAGCGATACAGCAAAAGCCAGGTCTGAAGAGGAAAGTTGCTTAAGGAAGACTTGTTAGTGCAGAAGGTGGACAAGCTCCCTGGGGTTTGTTGACCACAAACCACTCAGTTGGCATAGTACCACGGTTGTCCTCTCCAGAGGGATGCCACTGAGGAGCACAACGGCAATGACAGCATTCACTGATGCACAAGAAGTTTGGTACTTGATAGGACAAGAGGAAATAGCGTCAAGTTGGGCCAGGGGAGGTTTAGGATGGATATCAGGGTATCTACACCGAAAGGGTTGTCAAACACTGGAAGAGGCTGCCCAGGGAACGGTGGAATCACCATCCCTGGAAGGATTTAAAAGCCAGGCAGACGTGGTGCTGAGGGACACGGGTCAGCGGTGGCTTTATCAGCAATGAGTTGATGGTTGGACTTGATGATCTGAAAGGTCCCTTCCAACCCAGGCAGTTCTATGATTCACCTTCAGTCTCTCATTACAACATTCCCATCTCCAGTGACCTGCTCAGTGGGAATGGAAGTGACTGGTACCCGGGCAAGGAGGAAAGGATACGCAGAGGACAAGAAAGGGGTTTCCAACTTCAGTCAAGAGGGGGATAACAACATAGAGTGAAGCAGCCAGAAAACAAGACTTGATCAATATCCAGCAGAAATACAGACACAGAGTGATGCTGTCACAGCTGTGGATTTCTCTTGAAAATTGAGATTTTCATAGTGCAGGGTATCAGTAACAATAATCGTGAATGTTGTTATCCCTAATAATTACTAGTCTTATACAATAGTACGACCAAGGACTTCAAAAACCAGAACTGTGTGTTTGTATCAGACAAACCCCTTTCCCCCCCCAAAAAAAGGTTAATTTCCAACCCTGCTGCTGATCAAACTCCTTCAATATTCAAGGCACAGTCACTCATCTATTTACCAAAAAACTCTTTCAAAGAACCTATAAAGGCTTTCGTTAGCACCTAAAGAGCTCTTGTTCAACACCAGAAGAAAGCAGGAGAGGGACGGCATTGACTAAGATTGTGCGAACCTCCAAGGAAAATGAAAGACATCCAAAAATAAACACAAACAGCTCCGGGGAAAGAGGAAGGACGGGAAGGCAGAGGCAGCAGCCAGTTCAACTGGGGGTTTTCTGGGGACAACCAGGGGCATCCCTACGGCTGCCACATCAACCCACGAGCGTTTGGGGCTGCTGATGGGGACAACCCATCTGATCCTTCATCGCCAACCCGGATTCCGGTGAACAAACACAACCGCGTTAAGCCCCTTTCCCCTCACCCAAGATGCACCGAGCGGATCCAGCCTCAGGATTCCAAACCCTGCCAGTAACAAAGCTCTTACAACCCGGTCACCGGCAGCGTTTCCCGGGGCCGGGATGCCCAGCTGAGGCAGGGTCTGCCGGAGGACGCGTGTCTGTGGCGGGCAATGAGCTCCGCAGCGCTACAAACTGCATCTGAAACGCCAAAAAAAAGTTTCGAGATCTTAACAAGCTTGGTCTTCGCTTCTCCCGGAGCCCACGGAGAAGGCAGTTTTCACGCCGATACCCGTGCCCTCTCCCGCAGAAGAGCGGGGCTAAAACGCCGACACGGAAAGACTTGCCCACGGGCGACAGCGGGTCCCGGCAGCTCAGCCCGGTCCCCCCCCCGGCCACCGCCATGGGCCGACACTCGCCAGGACCGGCGGCCGCCGAGCTCCCCGCCGCAGCCCGGGGGCTCCCGAGCGGGCGGCGCCGCTCTCAGCCCCTCAGGAGCTGCGGGGCGAGGGAAGCCGAGCGCTCGGCCGGGCCACCGCACCCGAGGCCTGGCGGCCCCGGAGCCCCCGCCGGGCACCCTCCGGGGGAGCCGCCCCGCCGCCGCCGCCCTGCCCCTCGCCTCACCTCGCCGCCGGCCGGGCTCCATCCCGCCGGGCCGGGACAGCGGCCCTCCCGCTCCCCGCAACTTCCCTCAGACGCCCGCGGGCAAAGGATCGCTCCCGACCCAGCCCGGCGGCTCCTTCCCGCCTCCCCGACCACTGGGCCGGGCCGAGGGGCCGCTCCCGCCGCCGCTCCCGCCCGTCCGGCGTCGACTCACCCGGGGAGGCTCCGCGTCCCGCTCCCGCCGCCGCCGAGCCCAGCCCCCCGCTACGGCCCCCGGCGGGGCGGGCGGCGGCGCCTGTTGCTCCATGGCGCTCCGGCTCCTCCTCCTCCTCCTCCTCAGGGGGCCGCCGCCCCCCCCCGCCGGGCCGATCCCGCTCGCAACCGCCCGGCCCGCGGCGCCACGTTCCGGGCCCGGCTCTGAGGGAACCGCACTGCCCCCGGCCCCGCCCCCGGGGCTGGGCCCCGCTCGGACCCCGGCCGCCCCCCTCCCGCCAGGCCCGCTCCGGACGTCCTGCGGCTGGAGCCCGGCCTCCCCCTCTGGCCCGAGGCGGGTCGTTCCCCGCTGCCCCGCCGCCTTCTCCCTCCTCGGCCGGAGGGTGGTCCCGGGGTGGGGTAGGGGGGGCTGGGGGCGAGCCCGGCCTCCGCTCGGGCCAGAGGGGAAAAGCGAGCAGCCGCTTCAGCCGACTTCAGAGCCCCGCACCGGGGATAACGCAGCTCCGAACCCGCTGGAAGAGCATCTCCCCCAGCGCCAGCTGCCCCTGGGTACGCGGGGCGGCACAAGGTACCTCTGTGTGGATTCACCAGCGACACTGGGCACCGAGGGCATCGCTCTCACCGGGCACCGCCGCGCTCCTCCTCCTCCTCGCTGTGGTACCGCCGGCATCCATCCCCAGCCTTCCACGGGCTGCAGACCCAAGCCCAGAGAACAGGTTATGCTGAACACCCTCCCGCTGTGAGTAACAGACAGTAAAGGAATAATACTTTCTTGTCCAAGTGAACACTGGATGCCGCTTTACCTTAGTAGAATTTAATAACACTTCCCAAACTTACCCTTTCTTGGAAGACAATCGAAGAACCTGAAACTTCAGGACATTTTCTGCAATAAAATGTTGAACGCGCAGCCGTTGGCTCAAGGGTTTGACTTCAGAATTAAGATTTCATTAGAAACCAGAGAAAGGATGCAAGCAAAGCAGTTAAAAAAATAACAATAGTAGGATGTAAAAAAAGTCAGGGCAATAAATTATAGAAGTTTTCTCTTTCTGTCTAAAGACCAATTACAGTTAATCTGCAGTGTAAGCTGCAGCCAGTGAATTAGCTTCTCGCCCATAACGATGCAGGTCTCTCTCAAATCACTGGTAACCAAATCCCAAAGGTATCCGCTTTTGCAGTTCACCAGATCACAAACCTCGCCCAAACACACCCAATCCTTGATGCTTTTACCCAGGAAAGGGCAGCTGAGCATTCCCTTCTACTTCAGATGAGCCACAGCAGGTACCAGACCCCTCCAAGGCTGTGCCTGTCACACAGCACCAGGAAGGGAACATCATTAGAGGACAGAGGGATGTTTCTTCTCTCCTATCACTCCTGTGCATCTGGGGTGGAGCTGAACCAGGAGTGTTTTTTTCACCCTGCTGCCCAGGGACGTTCCTCCAGCCGGTTCATTGAAAAAAACATGAATGTATGGGAATTGCCCTTTTATCCCTACCAATGGTTATTATCCAATATCCCAAAACACACAAGATCTCTGCAACCGGCACACATGGGAACACCCGAGTCCGGAGTGCCTCAATTCCTACTTGACATTGCTTTGTCTCTTATTGCATTAGGCTTTATTCTTTCCAAATCAACTTAGAGTAAGTGCCTTCAACCAGAAGATGTACTGTAGAATGTAGGTGGTGGTGAAGCAAGCCTACAAATTTTTTAATAACTTTTAATAACTTCATTGATGAATTTTTCTGATGCTCTCCTCGCATCAGGGAGCGGGGTGAAGCGGAACAGGACTGTTTGTGTAGATTCTCACGCACACACAGCACTCACTTCAATCTTACAAAGTTATTTTTATTTATCAATTCCACCTTCAACAGTTATTCCATTATTAAGATTTCTCTTAAATAAAAAAAAAAAAATCCCACTTTCCATAAAAAAGCCATAATTAACAAAAGTCACTTTCTCTTTTTTTTCACATCATTTTCTGAAAGGATGTAGAAGGAACGGCATGCTTCGAAGGGCCAGATTCTTCCTCCTTTTCATGGAGACGCTTTCTTGTGGTGGTTGGCTAAAAGAAAGACACCACAGGACGGCTGCATTAAATCGGGTGAGACAGAGCCTGACTGCTCTGCTTCCTCCAGAATTACAGATGTTGGGTAAAGCCTCCTTTCCGTGACCAAAAAAGCAACACGTCTAAAAAGTTTCTCTACCAAGATCTATCTAAATATATTTGATCCTTCTCATATAAGACGCTGCCCCCAGCTTAAGCTTCCACTACTGTTTAAAATTCTCCTAATTAGCATCTGGTAATGAATGGCACAATACCATTTCTAAACTTTCACTAACATGAGAATTTTTCCTTGAACACTAATCACTTGTGACTTGAATCCATCAAAATATACATGTTCAACAATTTAATTTTAAATATATGAATAATCCTTTAAAGCCTCGGAGATTGTTTCTGTACATGTAAATAAAGTCTTATTTATGCCATGCCAAAGCACAGAAGTCCATTGCTTCTACTCAGAAAGCAGAGATCATTAACAGACAAATTAATACAGCCAAAACGCACGTTTATTTAAGTTCTCAAAATTAACTGATTTTCTTATTGTGAATTACTTTGAAATCTCATTTCTCTATGCATCAAGTACTGAAATAATCTGTTGCACATACCATTTTTGGTGTTTGGGGTGGATCCATACTGGTATGTGTCTGAGCAAGTAGCTGTTGAAATGTATTCTTCATGTCCTCATCCTGTGAAAAAAAGCAGTAACTCCAAGTAGTACATGGAATATTTAAGGGAGAAGCCTACATTTTGCCTAATGAAATAGATCAACAATTAAAGAATGAATGAATAAAGGAGAAAAGGAGGTTTCCCCACATTCCCCCCAAATAAAAACCTTCCTTCTATGGCTCCACCAAGGGCAAATCTTGCCTGATTGACCTCGTAGCTTTCTATGATGGAGTGATCCTTCTGCCTACATTGGAGAGATCTGGGTTTGATGGATGGACTATTCCATGGATAAGGAACTGGCTGGATGGTGGCATGTAGAGAAGAGCGGTCAACACCTCAGTGTCAGGATGGAGGTCACTGAGGAGCGGTGTGGCAAGGACCCAAGCTGCTTTCAGCCACCATTATTATATGATGATATAATAAAGATCCCGAGACTGAGAGAAGAAAAAGGTCTCCTATAAAAGTTTTTATGGCTGTTGCCAAGGATCCCAGCACAGTTCGCAACAAGACCCTTTCCAGCACGGGTCATGCTGCATCAGGAGGTAATCAAACTGGTCAAGACTGAGAAAAGCCCTCAGCCTGTACAGACAGGGTACATGAAGCTGTTAGATAGTTAAGCCACATTATCCCAATAATAAAAAGAAAATGCAACAGACATAAAACAAAGGACAGTATGGCCACTTTGGAGAAGAGAGGAGGACGTTACTGATTCCTTTTTCTCTCTGGCAGAAGGGTGTGTGATATGGCAAGGTAAAACCTACACAAGGAGATCTCATGACAACGTAGAGATCAAAGGAGAAGTCAAATTAAAAGGGAAATCAAGCAAAGATGTATTTAGGGTGGGAAAAGGCACCGAGCAGCATCAGGCAAGGCTAAATGACCACAAACAGCAGCAATAACAGTTGAAAAGAACCATGAAACTGAAGAATGGCGAAAGCACACCATGCTGGAAAAGCAGGAAGAGAGGTAAGAGCTAATGAAGGCTTTGCCAGGGACAGGGGCCAAGAAAATAAATGCACTGAAAAGCAACAGGAGGTCTAGTTGCCACTGTGAGAGGAAAAGACAAGGAGAACAGGAAAAGAAGACAATCTGTGTGCTGCAGAGACAGCATTTGCTTGTTGGGAGAGCCAAGGAGCAACTCTGTTCTGGACAATGCAAGAAAGAGAAGGCTCCAACCCACACAGACTTTGACAAGATCATCTTCATTCCAACAGAGACACAAGGAAGCAGTCGGTTCAGGGTGCTCATTCTGCTTCGTTTAGAGTTGTCCAACAGGAAAGTGGTGGCTACAGCACCTGGTCTAATGTCCCCCTGCAAGTTGGGATCCGATGGCTCCTCTTCCTATGCATCATCAACAATGCCAGTAAAACAAACAATTGCTAAACGTGGCCTTTTCTTCCTCTCTGCTTTTCCTGTAAGTGGGCAGTAGGATCTCTCCGGTCTTACGGCATCTCCAGAGCCAGCTGGCAGACAGGCAGCAGTATGTGCCCATGAGAAGCACCAAACAACAGTTGTTCTTCTGCTGGCTACAGTCAGAGACAGCCTATGGACAGGCAGACTTGAGCTCTGACTTCAGATAACAGTTGTTATTCCCAAGAAGCTAAAGGGTTGAAGCTCTTATTGCCCACCTTTGTATCCCTTCTATGATATTCTCATAGGAGGCAGGATCAGGCACCCATCACATCTCTGCTGACCAGAGTAGTCAGTATTCCCCCGATTCCTTGCAGAAACAAATTACACCGTATCAACAAAATCTCATAAAATTCAAGTTATTGAACTGCCTCTCAATTTATATCAAGGTGAATTTCCATCATTATCCCCAGAACACCCAATAAGACTCAATTCCAACCTGAAGCCAAGGATGCTGTAAGGCTTCCTCTGTTGTAAGACGTTTGCTTGGATCCACTACTAACAGCTTCTTCACAAGGTCCAGAGCTAAGATAATAAAAAGAGTTAGTTAGTATCCAATCAATAAATTCATTACCTGAAAATAAGCTCTGCAATATGCATAGACCAAAGCAATCTGCAACGTGTCTTCTAACACACATCCCTTAAATTCCTGGCATTTTTGGTTCAACACTTGCAGAATCTTTAAGCAAGGCAAAATTTGTACTACAGCTTGATAAAGTCAGAAGAAAAAGTGAAAAGAGGAAAAACAGACCTATGTGCCTGCAAACCTTATACTTCTGTTCTTTATAAAGCTAAATATCGCTAAGAAATTTTTCCAATGAAAATTTATCTGCTCTTTCTAATGCTTGAACTTTGAACTTAAAAAAAAATATGAAGAAATTTTTTAAGGACTACTTTAAAAACTAAACAAATCAGCATGCCACGTGCCATACAGCTGGAAGGAAGTTAAAGAAAAACGAAAATGACAAGAAAAGAGCGAGATATTCTACTCCCCATTGTAATAGGATCATACCTGTGTCTGAGACGTGCTTCCATTCTTTTGAAATGAAGGTATATTCTCCACGAGTGATCTGATCTTTCAGAGACAGTCGAGTATTTTGCTCGTTAAATGGGGGATAGCCACACAAGCTACATGAAAGAAAACAACTTAAATAAGATAGATTTTATCCCAAGGAATGAAACACTAAAATCACACATTTTAAAGCACCTGCTATCGTAGCGCCTTTTAAACACATACAGTATTAAGCACACTTGCACTTCCTAATAAAGACACTGAAGTTGCCAAGTCTTGAGCCACGTACGTCAACGACTGCCCAATGAAGGGAACAGCTCCACAAGGTCTTACCATACAAAAAGAATAACTCCTAAACTCCAGCAGTCCACAGCTCGGCTGTATCCAGCAGTCCCAAGTGAATTTAGAACCTCAGGAGCAAGATACGTGGGAGTACCACATAATGTTTTCATAAGAGAAGTTTCTCCAAGAATCTTGGATTGTCCAAAATCTGTAATCTTGTATTTAAAAATGGTAACACCACATTACACATTCGGATTGACTGTAGCACAACATATCACACTGTCAACACACATCAGGAGGTAACATTAAGTTTCTTCTTTCCAAGTCACTTCCAGTACATGACTATGAAAAAAATGTATCCTAAATATTGCAAGTAGGTCTGTAAACAAGAACCGAGAACAGGAGTAGGGAGAAATACAACAAAGAATCATACTTTACACTAGCAAAAAGTACTCTCGGATTTGGATGTAAACAGACAACCACAGAATAAAGAACCGCAGCCTATTAGAAGAGATTACTTGAAAAATAAACAGTTTAGCATGCAAATCTAGTCTTTATCTGTGACAAAAAAAAACAAAACAAAAACACCCACACACAAAAAAATCCCAACGCTAAATTCCCCCTAAAAAAAACCCAAACAACAACAAAATACTCTGTCTCCATACAGGCTGGATATTTGTGAAAACACTGTCTGTAATTCAATAATATAGATTTTATTGAAAAAAAAAATGTCTTGACATTTGAAGTTGTGTACTCAGTTAAGTGCTAGACAAGCACAACATTTCTCAGTTGTTCTTAGGTAAGTGCATGGGCAGAAATAACCACAAAAGTAAAATTAAAACTATGGAAAAAAAAAAAAACTCAATGTTTTAAGTTACTTCATAGTTTGTATAACTAATTCCACAATTTCTTTTTTTTTTTTGTTATGTTTAACTGAAAATTGAGAAGAAAGGGAAGGAATACTCCCAAATTTCTACATGAACAAGAAGAAATGTAAGTTTCCTTACCTTTATAAGACACGTCTCTTCAGAAGATGAAAGTAGCACATTCTCTGGCTTTAGATCTCGGTGTATAATTCCATTGTCATGAAGATACTAGATGTACACAGACATACAATCAAAGAAAAACAGGCTATTAGCTTCTCTTATATGTAAGCTTTCCAATTTTTCACATAGCAATGGCAGGATAACTGAAATGGTTGCGTAAGAGGCCTGTATGCATTTAAAACTACAGAGCTTATGACTTCTAAAGCAAATAAACAAAAAACTAACCACAAAACCCCCCAACCTTAGAAATCACGATGCTTCAAATGTCAGCTCTCAATCCAAGCACAGCACATGGACTTGGCAAGGTTTTGCCTTCCTCTCACTCACTCAAAAGCTGAACTTCTTTCTTCATCTCAGTAAAAGCAACAAAACTAAGACAGATCAAAGTTCTACGCTGCCTTTGTAGGAATTCTGGTTTTCCATCTCTCTCTCTCCTTTCTCTTAGTTTATTACATTATTACTGTACGATCATACCCTCTTAATACAAGTCTGCGTTTCAGTGTGCAAAGAGAGTTAAATTCCCCACACCACAACAGGCCTCACGCTGCTGAGTAATAGACAAATTGAAAAACACCTCGGGCGTCAAAGAGCTGGAGGCTGAAAAAGTGTCAAAAAAACTGGTGATAGAACCAGGAAAAGCGAGTAAGGAGGAGATGCAAGATCAACATCAGGGTAAACACAGACAGGATTTTGAAAAAAGTTACTTCCTTGAGGTAAGTGTAGAATTGTTCCATTATCTGTAGTTCTGAAATCTATTCATATGCAGAAAACATCTTGCAGAATTTACTAATGAAATACGCTTACCATTTCTTGAATTTAAAAGAAATGTGTCAATAGACTCAACATTCAGTATTTGAGATGTATTAGCCTGTGTCTGTTGTCTACTGAATGGAATTACTTATTCAGCAGAGACTAGTAAAGCACCTGATAGCTCTTTTTTTTTTTGAAGGCTCCTACACTGGGGACTCTGCCCACACACTACAAAAAGTCTCACTTGATAATCCTGCCATCAACGAGCACAGCCTGTGTTATTACTTATTTAAAACAGGGACTGAAGTACGAGTGTTCAAATATTCCTTGGCTGCAGTGAGATAAAAAAACTCATTAAACCAACTCGTTAAGAGCCCTGTGCTGATTGTGTCGCATAGGTTTTAGAAGCGACAAATGACAGAATCATAGAATCATGAATTCATCCAACTGACATTCACATGCATGATCATATTTTTCTTGGTAGAATTCACAATTATCTACCTTTACAGCCAGCAGCATCTGATAAAAATACAACTTGCAGGTAGCTTCTTTCATCTTGACTGGCCTTGACACTCTGTCATACAATTCTCCTCCTTCCATCCTAAAACAAACGCAGGTAACAAGTCAATGTATTACTTCCAAAGGATTAATTAGACAAGACAGACCAAAACATTTGGCTATTCTGGCTGCAGAGGAGGAATATATTGCTGAAAATGAGTAAGCAATGTCCTAAATACAGCACACACACTGCTGAACTAGGCCTATTCTTCTGAGTCTTTCCTGGGAGTTACAAGATTTTTGATCAGCCTCCTCTTATGAGGTCAAAATCAAAAAAGCAGCAGCAATGCACAACAGCAGCAGAGCGGGCAGCTATCAAGGCACTAAGTGCCTTCAAAATGTAGAAGGATTATTCCCCTGGTTACCCCAGCTCCTAATTTTACAGGGGTTTCAGAGAACAGTGGAGGCCAGCAAAAGAAAAACAAAACCAAACCAACCAACCAACAAACCCCAGAGTTCAGAACTACACACATGCTTTGAGGCTATGGAAAACATTTCATTTTATGCATTTACTTTCAAACAAGTTACTTACAGTTCCAAAACAATGTAGTAATCCTCTGCTTCAAAGAAGTTTTTGATCTTGATTAAGCAAGGCTAATAAAAAAAAAAGGGGGGGGGGGAACACAAATAAACACACATAAAGAAGTACAATAATTTGTAAAAACTACCATTATCATCCTAAAGTTCTGATTTTAGTATGATTTCAACCAGATAAACTAACACTGAACAAAACTGACCAGCACCCCAGGCTTTGGCAAACACTTATCTTAGTCTGTTGTCTTCTCCCCTGTACCCCCCCGCACAAACACATCCAGTTCCTGCGCTGACTACAGCCCAATGAGTATCCTTATTTTTTCCAGTTACGAGATATTTACGTTATATGCAATAGCACATTGGGAAGCAAGGGAACATTCATTAAGCTGTGCAAATGTTCTACTTAACAAAAGTAAAAGCACTGCCTTTCGTGGGGCAGGGAGGGGCATGCAGGGGCAAGAGGGGATACAAATTAAAAAAAAAAATTGCCAGTGGAATCCAGTTTATAAATTTTGTTGTCTGGCCGTATTTACAAAAACACGCATCAAGGAAAGGTTCCTACAGCAGTGGCTCAGGTTTAAACTTCTGTGAAGTTTCTTCTCAAATTTACATCTCAGTAATTGAAAGTTTTAAAAGCTCAAATCTGTAAAGGCGTAATATACTTAAAATAAGGAAAAGAAAAATGTTCAATAGACATATTTACAAGGAAAATTATATGCATCCTTCAAAGTATTTTCTAACCAAATAAAATTGATCTTTATTTACTACACTAAGGTCAGTGAACTACAGAAGAACAGTAGGCATGCAAAAAGGAATAAAAAGTGAACAGTAATACTCACATGATCTATTTTTTTCAAAATTTCAATTTCTGTATTGATATTAAAAGCTGGGTTCTATTAAAAGAATCAAATAACACATTGGGTAAGACACTGCTGTTCTGGAATAAAACACATCAGAAAAAGGAAACAGTGCCAGAAAAGCCATCATTTTGTGTCCCTTGCTACTTTAGGTGCCCATAACTTATAATCTTTTTCCATAGACTAATCAGGTGCCTTCAGTGAATTGAATGAAAGGTCTGCTCTCACTGTCTGGCAAGATACTGCTCCAGACACGTCATTTCACTGCAGGTTAGAAATCTCCACCTAATTTCTAAACTGAAAAAAAAAAATATCTTGGTGAGCATATGCAGGTGTTGTGCTTTAAGCAGCTATCCTGATTCCAAGATGCCTCCCAAATAGGCTAACGTGAAAATTAAATGCCACACTCCCTCAGCCTCTATTTTTCAAGATAACATAAATGGATTTTTTTGATCTGTGGCTTAGGGACAACTCCTGCAATGAACCCAGCAATTTTTTGCTCTCCTTCCAATCCAAATCAATCCTCTTTAAACATATATGATCAAATCTGTGTACAAGATTCCACAGATGCAGCCCTTTCTCTGTTTTGTACAATGGCATTTCTTAATAATTATAATTCATAATAGCATTTCTTCATCTTTATGAAGAAGATGAAGAAATGTCTTTATGAAGAAATGTTCCAAAATTGCACTTTGCCATTTTCAATCACATCGATGTCACATATTCATCTGCAAATAATGCAGTTTCTGTGCCATGATCTCTAAGTGCAGTGGTACAGAAGACCAGAGGAATAGATACGAAGTTGCTCAGATCTTCCTCACGTGGCAGCAAAGCCACTTGGCTTGTTCTTTAAATTCAGGCTTCTGCTCCAAGAGTAGACACATGAAAAGCCCTTCCCAAAAGGCTTCATACAATTTTATGTAAAAGCATTATAATAGTGGAGAATATAACAAAATTAGCAGAGTTTGTCAATTTTCGATCAGACTCCAATGGTAATGGTGTGTCTATGTGATCCATTTTAGGAGATAAACCCCACAACATTCTCCCCACCCTCTGTATATACATTAACAAACAGTCCTGAATCATGAACATAATGAAACGTGGTGAAGGAACAACAGGAAGCATTTTCTACAGAATCCTATAGATTCTGCAAAAATCAAAAGGCATTTTGAAATTACATACAGAAGACATGAAGTGAGAAAATCCCCTTCAGTTGCAGAGAGCTGGGGGGCCGGAGAGGTTACCAAACCTTCCACTGCCAGATGGCCACAAGGGAGGAAAACAAACAAAACCACTTACTGTCTCTGGAATGCCACTTGCCATGAACTTCCGTTTATTGATTATCTTTACTGCAACTTTGTTACAAGTGCTCTTCTCAAAGGCCAGTTTGACTTCTCCACAGGCACCACTAGCACAAAAGCACAGCTATGTTATTCCTTACAAATACCATTCAAAAACCTGCATAAGAGCTACAGACAAATGAAGTAATGCCCCTGAGCCAGCAATGTGCCCTGGTGGCCAAGAAGCCACTGGCATCCTGGAGGGCATCAGGAAGAGCGTGACTAGCAGGTGGAAGGAGGTCATCCTGCCCCTCTGCTCTGCCCTGGGGAGGCCCCATCTGGAGCACTGGGTCCAGTTCTGGGCTCCCCAGTTTAAGGACAGGGAACTGCTGGAGCAAAGGGCTACAAAGATGATGAGGGACTGGAGCATCTCTCTTATGAGGAACGGCTGAAAAAAGACTTGGGTCTCTTCAGTCTAGAGAAGAGAAGGCAGAGGGGGAATCTGATCAACACCTTTAAATACTTAAAGGGTGGGTGTCAGGATGATGGGGCTAGTCTTTTTTCAGTGGTGCCCAGTGACAGGACAAGAGGGGAATGGGTACAAACTTGGACATAAGAAGTTCTGTCTAAACATGAGGAGAAACTTCTTTCCTTTGAGGGTGGCAGAGCCCTGGAACAGGCTGCCCAGGAAGGTGGTGGAGTCTCCTTCTCTGGAGACATTCAAACCCCACCTGGACATATTCCTGTGCAACCTGCTCTGGGTGGACCTGCTTTGGCAGGAGGTTGGACTAGATGGTCTCCAGAGGTCCCTTCCAACCC
>JAOTQQ010000005.1:31110543-31121033 GCA_026546715.1 Gallinago undulata
TTACTCTCTCTGCCAGGAGGTAGAATAAATTGTTGCTTACACAGGTGAGGGCTGTGAGGCATTCACAAGCTCCGGTGCCCAGTGTCACATACGGGATTTTTCCTGCTGAGATCCCAGCTTGTTTAAAAATGTAAGTTGCATAGAAATAAATCTAAAACAGAAAACAAAAAAAATTAGGTGTTCCAAATAGTTAAATTGTCGGCTGGAAACCAACTGAAATTCATACTAAACATACAGCTCAATTTATTTTATATTGTGAGTTATTAATTTGATGTAAACAGCAAGAAGAATCTGTTAAACTAATGTCTAGGTAAATATACTACTATCATATTAGCAAATATAATTATTCAACTCATTGAATATAATACTTCATGTTCTTAAATCAGACACAATGGGATAAGCTGATCCACCTTTATCTACTTTTTCAGAAGATGTAAACGTAAGCATTAAGTCATTCTTTAAAGAAATTTACATAGCAGAAATACATAAATTAAAAAAAAAGAGAAACACAAAAACAATACAAAGATATTCTTTCCCCCTTATCCCATTTCTCTGAGTTTCCCTACATGAATCCTTCATGTTAATAAAAGGTGGAAAAACAAATGGAAATTAAATATCTACTTAAGCTGTTTGTGTGTATGAAATCTTACAGCATTTATCCCACTGAGCTGCTGGCCCATGGTCATCACAATCACAGTGATGAGCTGCCACCTCACGCCACGATCGGTGAATAATTGCCAGGGCTTCTTGGGTTTCTCCCCATCTAAAGCAAAACATTCCCGCTGTATGTCTTCCATCTCCTGTCGATAATCTGAAGATCCATGAAACCGCTTCAAAGCTAGAAAAAGAAGAAAATAAATTCTCTTATGTTTACCTATTCCCCACAACTTCGGGAAAACCATCTCTGTCCATCATGAGCTGCCTTTGGCTAGGGTGTGAAAACTTTCTGCTTTAGGAAGCTGGGAAAAAGGTCATTTGTTTTGTGACTTATTTTTTGCTTGCTGATTTTCCAACATTTTTTGCTGTGGTGGGTTTGGAGATTTCAGTGGCATTACTTTAGAGGAATACCTGACTTTGAAATAATAACCAAGCAATATATTTTGAAGTTGTTTATATCTGAACCACAGACCTTCAAACAGACTTTCCATTAAAGGACATTCTAACCTGTTTGAAGTCTTAACTGCTACACAGATATAAAGTCTTTTGTTATGTCCCTGTCTTTAATTTTGCCAGTGGAAAATATTTAGTGAACTGGAGTAAAGATTATAAGAAATTCTTCTAAGGCAATTATTATCACAAGTCATTTGGATGCAAGACTAAAATCTTCACTTAAGGTATGTAACAGCAGTTCCTCTAAAATGTTCAAATTTAAATGTATCATACAGGAAAATTTGCCTATTTAAGGGCAACAGTAGAACTTCAGATGATGCTGAAAACAAACTTTCCAACACAATTGATATCACTAACAGCATAACCAGCCTGAAGCTCTCACCACCTTTCAGTACCAGTACAGGAGCAAGCATAATTCTTGGGAAAAAAACCAATCCATTATTATGTTATTCAAAAATAAATGAAAAAAAAGCAGGGGGAAAGTCTTGAATATGATCTGGAGATTGCAAGGTTTGCTTACATTTTAAAAAATTCCATTTAATGAAGCCCAAACTAGATCATAATCCAAAAGGGACATTACAGGCATCTTGTCCACGGCTTCCAAATGAGACAGAATTGACTCGGTAGGTGACTTGTAGTTACAGTGCTTTCTATTTCTTTCTATATGTGTAACTGCTAATATAGAGAAAAGGAGAATCTGGAAGCCAATGTGCACTTTGTACCTTTCTGAAGGCACAGAGAGAGTATAAATGCCGTCAGTTACCTTTGGTGCAGCTCAGCTCATCTCTTCTGTCTATAAGAAGGTATCTGGGACTTTCAGGAAACCATGGCAGGAATAAAAGTTGGGCAAATGCTGGGAAACAGCTGCTGGACAACAACAGAGGCCAATGTGCTTCTCCACCTAATAATTCCCTGGAAGAAGTATGGAAAAAGAAGGGAAAAATAACAAGCAGTTAGCTATCGGTGACTATTAAGAAGACGTTTGGGAACACAATGTTTGTCCTTTGAGGAAAGTTCCCTTGTAACTGGTTTCCTACATCTTGTGAACCTCAGCAAAAAGAGGCTGGGAAATTATTTTCCAGCCACTCTGAAACCAGGGTTCACTCAGGAAGAGATGAGCAATCCTACTTTACTGCTGTGTTGGCCCAAACCATTATTTTGAGGTTTGCCAAAGCCATGTTTCTAGCAATGCAAGAAGGTAATAGCACAAGGACTTCTCCTTAAGGTCAGCAGCAGCATTTCCATCTGCTCATGAGAATGATACAATAATTTAAGATAGAAAGGAACTCAGAAAGTCATATAATCCCACCTCTCACTCAAAGCTGGTCTATGGAGAAGGTGTATTATATAGAAAGGAATCATTAACATTGGTACAGTTAGAATCGGCAGGATGATGCGCTGTGGGCAATGCAAACTTGGCAAAATAGAAAGTGTATTGCATTTTAAATACTGATCTTAGCTTATGCAGTCTGAAAATCATATTCTATTTTATTCTGTAACACTTCACACCTAAAGTATCTAGCAAAATCAGAAGCTGGTAATAAAGAAAAGAAAGATGAGTCTAAGTGCTCTTGGTAGAGGGACAGAGGAAAATCAGGTAATGTGCTGTTACTCGGGTACCAGCTCTTGGGGCAGTCAAAAGCTTCTACCAGACTTCATGAGAGCAGCTTTTCATCTTGAGGTTGGGCAGTTTCTGTTCTTGGGACGGATCTCACAAGGGACAAAACCGGCAGGAGCACTGCGATACAGAAATCATGAGTCCTTTGCTCTCAAGCCCTGCCTTACAAACACCCACTGTCTCCAGCAAGAAACTAACAGAAAATATGAACTCAGCATAAATGTACCTGTTTTACTGATGCTGATCTGGGCTGCCCCATCTAAACTGAGAATAATTCCCTTGGAGACAGTACAGATGGTTTGCAGCTGTAGGAATAACGTGACAAAAGCAGAGATTTCTTCTTATATTTAGACCTTCTGTGTGAAGTTGATTCACTGACGCTACAACAGCCACAATGAGTATTTTGCAGGGAGCTGCAGGAACTGGAATTCTTTACAAGCGAATAAGGCAAGGCAGGAAAAAAAATATGCATTTCTAACCTCAAACCAATTATTTGTCCTGTCAGAATCCCTCCAGTCAGAAAGATGGAAGTCCCCATGGCCATGCCACCTCTCAGATGTTTTGGGGCAACCTCCCCAATATACAGAGGCTGCACACAGAGCCCAACACCTTCAAGTGAAGGGAAAAACATTTTCCTATTAATAGATTTTGCTTTCAAAAGAGTTACTAAACCAAAAAGTGTATGAAATCAACCAAAACTAGTTAATTTCTCTATTAATTTTAGCTGTCTTCATATTCCAAGCTAGACTATGAGCATTTTTGTTATCATATCTACAAAGTAGCATGAAAATAAATAATAGTTAAAGAATCATCAGTAACAATCATCTATCATTCACCACAGTTTAATGAAAGTAGGAATAGGAAATAATTCACCTGAATTTATGCCGATCAAAAACCTTCCAGCAATCAGTAACTCAAACAAGCCTGTAGGAAAACTGATCCCCATTAAAACAGAGGCCAGTATTGCTATGACATTATTCATCAAAAGAGCTCCTTTCCTAAAGAGGAGAAAAACAAACAAACAAACCATTAAGAAAATCTGCAACAACACATTTTTTTAAAAAGTTTCCCTTTCTGGTAATATGGAAAAAAATGGGCTTTATATTAACAAAATATGCTATTCACTGGACATCCAGGTATCTGGTACAACTATTTACTCATATTTAATTAAAAAAAAAAAATTAGTCCAAACTTAAGGTTAATGCATAAATATGACAGAAATTCCCGACAAGGCAGGAGTGGAGATTGTTCGTTTATGCTCCATCTATACAGAATGTGCACGAAATAGTACAGATTATGTAGCATGTTACAGATTACTGGCATGAAGGCTGCAAATTGTAGGGGCTACCTGTGTTTGCTACCACACAGCATGTGCATATTCCATTTAGATTTCAGTACATGTACTGGCAAGACTAGACCGGGAGGCTACAATTCAGGGCTCATCTTTTGAAGTCACAACAGAACAGACCAAACTGTAAAATTCTACTAGAAGACTCTGCTTTGAAGTGGAAAACATTTATAGTCATCTAAGTTACATTTTCTCCCACTCTTTTTTTCATTTCTTTGCTTTATATTTCAGTGAGAAAAATACAGAAAAGGAACAAAATAGGGGAGGCAAGCATGCTGCTGGGTGCCTGCTGCTGGAACTCACCTGCCCAGCCGGATGGCCATGCTGCCTCCAATGAGGGCTCCACACAGGCCTCCGAGCGAAAATATAGAAGCAATGACAGACCAAAGAAAAGTCAGCAAATCTGGATTTAGTTCCTTATGATAACGACTAGTCCAGGTTTCATTTAAGAACCTGTGTATGTGCTGCGGTAGAAAAGAAGGATGAATATGTAGCATTATGTGTAGCCCTAGAGGGCAGCACTATAAATAACTTGCACCTCAGTCCTGCAAACCGATTCTGGAAACTAAGAAAAGATATCATCTTAGTTGTATTATATTAAAAATACTTATGACTAGCAGGATCTTCCTTGACCACAATACAATCTCCTACTCCCCACATATCTCAAAGAACATTGAGCAGCTTTGCTGCTGCACCCTCCCTCAGGAGAGGCTGCGTTTCACTGGAGGAGAAGCACAGCCTTTCCACAAACTGCTATGAAAGAGCTCTGAGGTCCTTCTGAATGAAGGGGGACAGGGTGGATGGTACATCCTACCATTTTTAGGGACATCTCAGAGCACAGAGGTCCCACATAACCTAAAAAATTTTAGTGTCGAGAGATTAATTCTGACACTTGGGTTTAAACCTGTGTTTAAACTTCCTGCAGTAGTGTAATCCAATAATTCATAGTAAAACTTCTGCAACTCTAATTTTCCTCAGCCTTTCTTACAGTATTCACAAGTCAGAACTTCTAAACTGTTATTCGACATGCTTGGTTTCCTAAAATCTGTCTTTAGAAACTCTTGAACTGACATGTATCTGTAATCAGAGGCTCCTGCTTTTAGCCAGCAAACAAAGACTTAACAGAAGAACAAACTTTCTGGACTATCCCTCTGTTCCCAGCATATTACATCTTCTTTTACAGACAGCTTATTTCAACCTTTGTGAAAAAGCACACAATGTTCCAGAAAATTCAGTCTTCACAGTTACATAAGAAAACACATCAGCTGACAGCAGAAAATGATACCAATCACTTTCACAAGACCATTGGCTCACATCCTCAAGTCATCCACAAACTATGCAGAACCCTCAAGGCCAGGAAAATGGATGCAGAAGTAACAGGAGGGTGAAAATACCTACAAGATACTCAGAAACTATAGATGCAACTTTTTGTCTCTATAAGGAGATCTTTCTCAGTAAGTTGCCTTGCGATGGACAACTGTAACTATCCTTTCTCCCTGTTATCCAGGGATAGGACCCATGGGAATGGTTCAAAGCTGTGACAGGGGAGGTTTAAACTTGACACTAGGAGAAATGGTGGTGACATTTTACAGAAACAGTGGTTGAACACTGGAACAGGCTTCTTAAAGAGGTGGTCAATGCCCAAGGCCTGTTAGTGCTAATAGGGCATTCGGACAATGCCCTTAGTAACAGGCTTTAACTTTTGGTAAGTCCTAGAGTGGTCGGACTAGATGATCATTGTGGGTCCCTTCCCAATGAAAACGTTCTGTTGTATCCTTTCCGATCGTTAATGTTCTGGGCTATTTTAGTCAAAAGTGCACCTGGAAGATGTTACTTATTCATTCAGTTAATCCTCCTAAAAAGGACTTTAAGAGACATATTTATGTGACATATTTGGCCCTTTTATCTGGCACAGAGTACCTCTGATGGGAGGTGCTCACAAACAAATCCAAATGAAACCATTTGGGAAATCCCCCCACCTCAAAGGAGAGGAATTCTGCCTTGGTTCCTGCTGTGTTTGCAGTAAAAGTGCATTTGGCCTCCCAGTCAGTTAGACAGGAGCCCTCCAATACTGTAAAACAACCCTGTGAACAACAGACAGTATTTTACCTGGGTGGGAGCATTGATGATGGAGACGTTATACCCATACTGGAAGGTCCCTCCAATTCCGACGGCACAAACAGCAAGAAACAAGGTCCAGGTGGGGAACTAGAGAACAGAAGAGAGTAACAGGCATGAAAAGAAATAGGGCCTTGAACCCACATGCATATAATATTTAGGAGAAAATCACCATGAAATTTATCATGTATTTAGTTTTGAACAGTGAAAGTATTTGTTTAGAAAGCTACACAAAAACTCTCAAACAACTGCAGCAGGAGAAATTTATTTCACACTGACTTTGGCCATGATCACTAACATCTTTCAAAGATGCAACAATTACAAACACCCAGATGAAGTGCAGGCAACACAACCATTGCTGTGGCACACTTACTGAACTGTGCAAATGCTTTTTGCATGAACCCTGCTGCTCACGGTGCCTCTTTCTTATGAAAGAATGTTAGGAATTATCATGTTTGGTGTTAAAGGCACAGTGACTCAGTGTAAGAATTAACCAAATCCCAATTTCTCTGTCTCATATTTCATCTGAAATGAGAGAAATAACAATATTTTATTTCCCTCAGCAAGTCCCTACATTGATTACTGGGTGTCTGTAAGTTAGCGGGTGCTAAACCTTAGTATCTTAAATCACAGCATATTGTTCATCAATAATAGTATTCAATCTGAAGTTTATTATAATGTATCTTTTAATTTTTCAATATTGATTACCTAGTTACATTCCTAAATCAATATTTAGGAACTAAAATTAATAAATTCACACTTATAGGTTTTAAGGTCAATAGAAACCAAGATTATGATACATTGTAATCTCAACAGAGTCTAATTGGTCACAAAAGATTATACTTTGGATGAAGCCTCTGAGTCAGAGATCTCCAGAGGTTTATACAGTGTCTGGCTTTCTGATGTGATGCTTCTCGACTCTACTTTTAAATGAAAATGGTATGTTAAAAATACCATCCAGTTCAAATCTTTAACCTTTCCATTAAAAATTAGGTCCTGATTTAATCTTATATTATCTTTTTGTCTAACTTCAGCTGGACACAATGTATCCTATATTCAAGGCACATCTGTCATCAAATTTCCTCTTTCTTCATAGATGAAGTCCATACATAAATTTTTTTATAAGCTTGTACTCCCTGAATTTCTCATTGTAAGGTATGTAGACTATTTCTTCATCATTCTGATTCTTGGTCCAGTTCCCAGAAATGTTGAGTTACTCCACATGCTACACTGCATTTTGAAAGAGCTGTATTTTTCCTGAAGATAATTCATCAAAACTTCCTTCATTCAGGACTGAAATTCAGAAGTTGAAATTGATCTTATTTAAGTAAAATATTTCCTTACGGTTTCCCCGAGAGCAAAAAGTGTTTCTCTGAATGACAACCAAAGCAATTAAGAGCAATAAATAAGGGCTGCAGCAAGTATGGTAGAAAAAATAAAACTAGAGGTGAAGAATATAAACCCTGCTCATTCAGACCTTTCTATTAACCAAATACCATCAAGATATTTTGTGTGTCTCAGGGGTACAATCTGGAATCTACAAGAGACAGAAAACAAAGTAACAACCCCCCCTCATCATTAACATACATCATGTAAGTTACGTTAATTATCACAGTTCTATTCTTCCTCCTGCCCAAACCAGTCTGCCCCTGACACCACCACGTTCTGTCACACTGGAGCTGGGGCACCGGTGTCTTAGAGCACAGACAACAGCCATACGGGTTCTGTCAGCTGCTTTACTCCTGGTGGTTTATAAGCACGCCCCAAAGTTCAATTTACATTCAATGTACAACACAAGAACCCGAAAATGTGCTTTTTGGAGCTTCCCTGTTATAACACAGCCAGGTGTCTAAGGAAAACACCAACTTTACAAGCCAGAGCATCTAATTTAAGAGCAAACACGACACAGTCAGACAATTTCACGTTTGTGCACCACTGTTAAAGCCACAAACCCCTCTGCAGGGCCCACCCTGGGAGGCCCCAGCGGCTCTTACCTTGCTGGGCACACTGGACCCTCTCAGCAGGGGCTGCTGCTCCATCCTTACCCTGGGCTGAATCTGAGCTCCTGTGCAAAAGTTAGTAAACTACACACTAGGGATAAAAGGTGCCAAAGAAATGGAATTATTATTGCATGGAAATACAGATTGGGTTGCCTGCCGTCTCTCGCCATCGGGATTCTTCTCAGCGGCTCACGAGGGGTTTTATGACAGAAACGTCCGACGCCCTCACAGCCCCGGGGAGCAACCCCGCGTCACACCGCACACCGCACGCACTCTCTTCGCTCCGCTCAGAAAAGGAACCCGTTGCTCACCCGAAGAGCCCGGGAGGGGGTTACCTTGCTCCGCGGCTCCATCCTCCCGCCGCCTTCGCCCGCCGCCTCCCCACGGCCCGAGTCCCTTCACCTGACTGGGATTTGGCCGCCGGGCGGGCGGCCCGCTGCAGCCCTCCCTTCCAGGAGATTACGCCAGGCCCCGGACAAAAGCGGCTCTGTTTCCAAGTTCCCTCAGCAACCGGGACGGGGCCTCCCGCTCCCGGCGGGGACAGCCCTGACCCGTCCCGCCCAGCCCCGGGGATCCCCGCTTGCCCCATGGCCCCCACGGCACCCCAGCGGCTCGGGCTTCCCGCTCGGGACTACAGCTCCCGCCGCGCCCCGCGGGCCGCCGCCCGGGACTACAACACCCATAGTGCCCGCGCCCGCCTTCTCCGAGCGCGGCGAAAGGCCTGGAAGGGACCTGGGCTCTGGCGGTGTCGTCCAGCTCCGGGCCCGGCCCGGCCCGGCGGTGAGTGCTCGGGGGGCGGGTGTGCGGGCTGTTTGTCTGCTGTGGGACCGGGACCGGGACCAGGACGGGACAGGCCCCGGCGGTGTCGCCGGGCCGCCTCACCTGCGCCTCCGCGGCGCTGGGCACCGCGCTCTCCTGAGGGAGCGCCTGGGGCCGGGAGGGCGGCCTCGGGCCGGGAACCGGCGCCGGCCCCGGGCCTCCCCCATGAGGGGGCCGGTGGTGAGGACAGAGGAGCGGCGTTGATGTCCTCTTTCTCCCCGGCAGCAGGAAAATGGCAGCGCTGGGCAGATCCTGGCAGGGCATCCCCGCGGGTCCCGCCGTGGAGTTCCCTCAGGCGCCGGCCGCCGCCCCCGACCGCCACGGCCCGCAGCCCCCGGGGCTGGGCCTCGACCGCCTGCAGCCCCCCGTGCTGATCACGGCAGGGAACCCAAACGACGGCGCCGATGGCGGCGGCTCCTCCGGCCTCTACCCACAAAGCGGCTTCGACGTCGCCTCTCTGGCCGCGCTGGGAAGTTACAACGAGGGCTTGACGGTGGCCCCGGTGGGCTCCTTCACCAGCGGGGCACGGCCGCCGGGCCCGCCCCAGCAGCGGGGACACCACCAGTAAGTGCCGCACCAGTTACCGTTGGGACAGCGAAGGGACGGGTCTGTCGGCCGCGCTGGACCCGTGGAATAAGTTTTCTTTTTCGAGAGGGGTTATAATTTGTTGCTTTCTAGCAGCGTTTTGTACATGCAGTGTCAGAGTTGTATTCCGCTCGTCCTACAGCCTTCCAGTGTCTTGGTGGGGGGTGGAGGAGCTTTTAGGCTTCCTTCCTCCACTAGTTCGTGGAGGTTTTTTAACTTGCTTGCTCTTTGTCTTATGTGAGCACAGAAAAACTTTTTAATCACTCCCTCAAAATGTTGTTGCTTGGTCATGTTTGAGTTTGTCACTGTGAGACACCATATTAAGAGACTGAAGCTGGATCACGTATTGCTGCTTGAAACGTGTAAATTTTAGCAAAAACTGGCCTTGCCCCATGTGGAAAAAAAAATAACATAAAGGATGAGAAATCAGCATGGAATTCTGCTTGGACAACTGAGTAATTACAGCCTTCTTTGACTTTCTTCGGAAAAAAGTGATCATTTATTGTCCAGAATTGGTCCACAGCTGGTGACATGCTGCAACTGTTGTTCTTGGCTGCAAGGGAAATTTTAAAAGGGAGGATAATATTATTTGAAAATCTCATTGCCACTGGAAGATATCATTAGAAGCTAAATAAGCATTTGTGTTTCTATTGCAGTGTCTCCGTTCGCTGTGGAAAGAAGCATAAGTTAGAAGAAGAAGCAGAAGGGTAAATTAAATTTGTCTTTTATAGCCTGAAAAAAATCTTATCTTGCTTTCTATTTTTTTAGCTTTCTATTTGCTTGGTTTCTGTCAAGATTTGAGCACATCTCACCTACAACATACAAAGAAAAGGAAATTGTAACACTGTTTCCATTTGGAACTCTTCCCCTGAATTGCACATAAGCCCAAATC
>JAOTQQ010000005.1:31123665-31147527 GCA_026546715.1 Gallinago undulata
GCCTGGAGAAAAGGAGGCTGAGGGGAGACCTTCTCGCTCTCTCCAACTCCCTGAAAGGAGGGGGTAGCCAGGGGGGGGTCGGTCTCTTCTCCCAAGGAACAGGACAAGAGGAAACAGCTTCAAGTTGTGCCAGGGGAGGTTCAGATTGGATATTAGGAAAAACGGGGTTTTTAACACTGAAAGTGTTATTAAGCCTTGGAATGGGCTGCCCAGGGCACTGTTTGAGGCACCATCCCTGGAGGGATTTAGAAGCCAGGTTGTCCTGGTGCTTAGAGACATGGTTTAGTGATGGTTTCTATCAGAGTTGGGTTGCTGGTTAGAGTAGGTGATCTTAAAGGTCCCTTCCAACCCAGACAATTCTATGATTCTGTCTTGCTTTTTATGTATATGAGCTTCCAAAAGAAGCAGTGGTCATCAAGTTTGGTGCAAAAGAAAAGAAAGAAGATACAGAGTTATGACTAAGAGTAATTGAACAGTTAAGGAAAATGTAAGGGGGGGGCAGTGGGCGGAGGGAGGAACAAGATACATGGATTCTGGATACAGTTCCAGACTAGCACAATGGGGGGAAGGTACTTTCTGGTCTTCTGCATTTAACAGTGATTGAGAACTTCAATCTAACTGAGACTCATCCTTTCTAGGAGCCGTCCTTCTATGGAGCTGGTGCTTTGGAAACCTCTTCCTGAATTTCTCACAGATAAACTGAAGTCTGTTTCTGATAAGGACTTCAAGCAGCAGAGTACAGAAGGGTGTCAAGATAAGCAGTCAACATCCCAAGCTGCTTTTGACCCACAGACTGAAACATTCCCCGAATCCCAACAGACTGCCATGTCTCCAGATCCGTATGCTGGTGTGGGAATCTCTGGGTGTGCAGAAGAAGAAATGGAGTTGTAGGTGCCAGAATTTAGACTGGAAGCGGTGAGCTCCTAGTGGGTTTTATTGCTGTTTTTTGAATCCTTCTTTCTTTCTGGTTTGATGTGTGAATCTGAGGTTTTATTATTTGTTTTTGTTTTCCCACTAACAATCCTAAGAAAGTGGATTGGCCAGACACAACTTAAAGAAGCTGAAAAAAACCAAGCCCCTGAGATTTCTGTACTCCGGTCTGTTAAATTTTTTTACCAAGAAGGTAATTCAGAGGCTTTGAAACAAGGAGTAGCTTTACAGCTTGCTTAATGGTGAAATATGCTCTTAATTGTCCTGGGTAAAGTATAAAATCCAAATATTGAATGTAACTGTGGCTTAAGCCACTTCTTTCACTTACTGAGCCATTAAGACTTTGTGCACATACTATGCTCAGTCAGTTAATCTGAATTACAAAAAGGTGTGGAAAGGAAGAAAAACTTTTGAGTTCTAGTCACCGCTAAAAAAGCAGTCCCTGTGGAAATGCAGCTTTTCACACTGATTCATTTGTGGCTGGTTCGTACTTGATGGGAACTCAAATCCAGAAGTTACACGTGGGAAGGAAGGAATGTTAAAGCCTCTTGCTTTGTAGAAAGTAAAACCAGCTACAAATTTGCAAGGTATTTGCTAACTTTAGGCATCTTTGGTTCGTTGGCTCCTAAATTGTGTTTGTGGGGTTTTGATGCCCCCCTCCCCAAAATGATGCAAAGTCTGGAGAAAAGGGGTTCTCAGTCAGTTGAGTCACACCTTACGTCGTGCTGCGATTCTTTGTGTGCAGCGAGTTGGAAAGTCAGCTGAAGACAGCGTAACTTTTGATTAAATAAATGGCATCCTTTGATTTTGATAAACATGGTAAGTAAATCAGATATCGGGGAGCAGATTTTTTGGTGTAAAGAAGGTCAAATACTGATTATTATATGTAACCAAGTCCCCAACTTTGCTGGCTTTGGTGGTAGAGTAAAAAAGATGCTTGTCTTCTTGAGGGAATCTAGACTTAAAATTTAAGCCAGAACATGTGCCATTAAAATAGCGTCCCATAGTTTATACAGATGTATGCCAAATAATTTTGTACCCTGCTTAGAGCATTAAGAGCAGGAATCCTCAATGAGTTTTTGCTTGTACTTTTTTTCCTCAACGCACAACAGTTCCATTATGCTTTAAACCCTTAAACAAGGCAGAGAATCTCATCTTTTGTTCTTGGGTCCTTGAGCTTTCTCAGAGGTAGCTGAATTGAGGCTTTTTGGAAGAAATTCCTTTCCAAGTACCAGGTTCTGTTCTGACTCTTGGCATCCCGAGCTGTTTTTGACATCTTGCTAATGTAAAGGAGCAAGTACAGGGTAATGCAGCTGTTGGTGTAAGAATATCTACTCTTCCTTTGCACAGCTAATGGATAATCTTTGTGCTGATATTTTTTTATCCCTGAATAACCCATAGTCGATAGTTTTAAATCAGGCTTCCCTCTTTGCAGTCATCCTTTCTTTTCTTTTGGCCAACAGCAGAAGCTTTGTTCAGAAAATGCCCCTATTTGTTAAATCCTGTCTATCTTGCTGCTCTCGTCGAAGATCGTGTGAAATTCGCTGTCTCTTGCCAAAACATTTCAGAGCTTCACTGAAAACATTCCAACATTGGAATAGGTATTACTCTGGAAACCAGTGTATAACTGCACCATCTGGAACTTTTACTGAATTGGAGAACTTTGCTCAGCTTTATCTTGCTACGATGTCTAATTTCACTTTGGGCTTTGCTAGAAATCTTTTGCATGTAATGTGTGGAGTTTCTCATGTATTATTAAGATGCTGAACAGGCTTAAAATCTACAGCCTTTGACACGCTGTGATGCTTGAGTCCAGAGCAAAGCAACGCAGTTTGAAGACAGCTGTAGTCACTGTGGGCAGAAAACGCGGTCCCTCCAAAGTTACCTGTTTTTAAGCTTGCAGCATTACAGTGGAAGTTCAAGGTTGGAACTGTTTTATCTGATAGCTCTGAATCTTAAACTGAAAAGAAAGGGTAAAAACATCCAGAAACTTGATGAAACCATCAGCAACACTGAAATTGCGACAGAGGATGGCGAAAACTATGGGAGGCCTAAATCCCTCAAATCTAGCTGCAAGATTTTTTCCTTTTAATGACAAATAGCAAATCAAATTTGCAGAAGGCGGCATTTTTGTAGATGGCCTTTGAGCACACTTTTTGCCTGTTATATTTGTACCAAAGGTTGACTTTCAGAGGTGTGTTTCCTCTTCATTGTTTGATGCTAATGCAGCATCACTGACCCCTGTCACTCTGCTGTCTGGAACATGAGCGCTGGACTGTTGACACAGACCAAGAGATGGGGAAAAAACTGCATCCAAGAAATTTGCTTTGGTAGAAAAATACCTTTTTTTTTTTCATAATTCATTTCTGCCCTGGGGAGGGGGTAGAAGGGTAGGGTAGAGCAGGAATTGAGTATGTTGGAGCACCAAGCAGGATTCTTGCTGCAGGGATCGTTTGGAGAGAGGGTAAAGGAGTTGTTACTGGGTGTTTTCAAACTTCTGTATTTGTAAGTTTCATTTGTCGTTGGCTTCCTTAAAAGACTTTTATTAATGCTGTTTGCAAGCGGGATGGCAAATGTGATGCAGTATTAGGAAAAACTTTATTTTGAAATATCTGATTCTGGTCTGTCTTCTCTTGGGACCAAATCACCCTTTATATGTCAGTTTTCAATAAATTTTCTAAAATATTTTTTAGATGACTGTGTTTCATTCCTCATACCAGTGAAAATTGTGGGAGCTTATGTCCAGTCTTTCAGCTGGAGGGTATAATACTCTCTGGCCTAAGAAGCTTTGTAATTTAACTACTTAATCCCAAGGGCACCTCACTTCTGTCTTCCACAAGGGGGACGAGAGCAGGGCAGAGTGAACCTGAGAAGTTGCTGTAAACTTGTCATGACCCAAAGGCCTCTAACAAAGCCAGATGATGTTGCTACAACTCATGTTTTCAGGTCTTTCATTTTACTTCAGAGGAAAATAAAAGAATGCCTAGCTTGCTCTGTCCTGTATGAAACCAAGAAATGTTTAAAATTTTAATAATTATTTTTATTGGAATGTAATGCTTTGCTCTTTTGTTTAACACCACCTATCCAAGGGTTTTTGAGCAGCCCTAAAGCTGGCTGTGGTGGATGAGCATTGCCTTTGCTTTCAAATGGAAGGGAAGACCAGCACTCCAGATTTATATTAAGTAGTAGTAATAGCCTAGAAGCCTCGGGGGATTTTGTTAAGTCAAACTTTGACTCGCCTAAATTGTACTGTGGATTTAGACAAGTATTAAATACTTGTTCCCAGCCCCATTAGGGTTGTGTAAGGCTCAGGGATGGGAGTCTAGTCTGTCCCTTATGGAGCCAGCCATGGGGAGGGACAGAATTGGGACTTGGAGCTGGGCTTGTAATTGTTCCAGAGCCCATGTCTCTGTCAGTTTGCTCCAGCAGATGCCTGGCATCCACCACAGAAGGTTTTTAATGAAATGCAGACGGAACAGACCTGTGAACCACAGGGACTGGTTCCCTGCTGCCAGTACAGCCTGAAATATCAGCTCTTCTGCAGGTGCTACTTTCAACTACCACATACTTCTCCCCCTAAACTACGTCTTCAACTTCTAGACTAGAAAATGTAAAGATGAATTCTAAAGAAAGGAAACTTCTTCCTTTCATTATCTTATTTCTGCTGTACTTGAATTCTTTTTTTCAAATTTCATATTGGGTTCCAATAATACTGACAGAAGTAATGCAAAACTATGGATCAGATTCTCACTTGCACATTGCCTTTTTGGACTCGCAACATCTGACACTAAAGGTTGTCTTCTTGCAGCCATGCGTTTTCCAGCTTGAAAGTAAAAGATTTTAATCTGAGAATAATTTCCTTTAATCTAAGGTTGTTACACTGCAGAGCTGTAGTTTCACTGCCGTCCACTATCCAGACAGAATGTGTTACTGGGGTTTGTAATGCAGAGCCATCCTGTCACCTCCTTAGTGACCAGCACACTCTCCTGCCCTACCCCCCATTTCCTCCCCTCCCTTGCCTCGATATTTTTGTCCAAATTTAATGCAAAACATGAAGTAGCACTTAAACCAAGAAGAGTTGTGCAAACACCTGGAGCAGCTCTTCTTCTCTCAGTATAAAGTTTCAGTTTCTTATCAGTCACTCCAATTCAAGTGCTTTTAATAGCACGATGGATGAAGTGAGATTCCTACTGTGGTCTTTGAAAGCAGCTCCTGCAAAATTAATTTCATGCTTCAGGAATTCCTGTGGCAACACAGAATCCGTCCCTTTTCTACCCCACGTACGTCCCACAAACACCCTCGGAGTGAGCACTGTGAATGGCAGCACTGGCCAAGAGGAAGGTATCACATCCATTTTATTCAGAGAGGAAGCTGCAGATTTTGCTCTGTCCATCGTACAAACCCATCTGCCTTCGGAGCCAGCAACATCAAGTGCTCCCAGAAACTGCCCAAGCACCCAGCTACATCCCGCAGGGCAACACCGCCGGACTGGGGACTTAAAGTGATGAACAGATGAGACACCAAGAGACCTCATCTCTTCAGGCTCCTACAGTTCCAAATTCCTCAAAGTCCTGATACTCTCCCCACTGAGATCCAAGGTAACAGAGGGTCGCTGAGCTGCATTGCACTTTAATTGCACCGATACAGTTAAATATTAAATGCAGAAAGCAACTCTACATAGCAAGTGGAAAAACAAGCATTCACGCAGGAATCTGTAGGACTCACAGACAGCTTGGTTTTAACCCAGTTGTTTATAGGGGAATATCCCACTGGAGGGTTTTGGTGTTGAAATTATTTTAAATGGAAAACAAGATGAACATTTTCAAGTTCACATATAAAGACAAATTATCGTGAAACAACTTTTCCTCCCTCATAAGCCAACACTGACAGGGGGCACAGGGAGGACAGGACAGCCTGGGCTTTTTCCTACCAGGAGGAAGGCATTGGCCATCACTCCATCTACAAGCAAGGGTTGAAACAAGCAACACTTTTCTGAATACACTTGATTTCCCACCCCACACACCCCCTCCAAAGGGGCATATCCTGTTACCCAGCCAGGACAGTCATCCCTGGGGAGTTAACACTACTGGGTTAGACACTGATGAGCTGGGGAAAGAGTTCATTGGCAAAGCTGTCCTCCCACATGTGGTCAGCATCCAGCGGAGAGGAGATGTCACTGAAGGGTGATGGGGATCCTTCATACCCAGAGTCACTACAAGCATCCAGATAGCTCGAGGCTGCGAGGCTACCTTGAGAGGAGAGCAGATGAGAGATGCCTAGTTCAGGCATGAAGCTGTCTACAGGTTCCTCCTTCACAGATACTGGGACCTCAGGGGTGGCTTTGTCTTCGGATGGAGAGAGAGATACTTCCTCAATTTTCACTAACATATTGGTATTGGTTTGGTCGCCCATTTTCACAGGAATTTCCAGTATCAGGGGCTTTGTGTACACGTGATCAAACCGTATGAGTTCATTAATGGCCTCCAGCTTAGCTGATGAGGACCCCAGAGAGGGAGAGGGGGAGGTTGGTATGGAATTTGTTTCTCCACAGATGTCTTCCTCCAGCTTCTCCAGGCATGTTGACTCTGGATCAGTGTATTTGAGAAACATCTCTGGGTCCAGACTGTCCAGAAAGCCCAGCAGGAGATGAGACTGCAGAACAAAACACTGCTTTAGAAGGACAGCCCACTACTCCGACAGAAAAATATCAGTCATGGCTTCTACTAACCCTCATCTGGAAATTAAAATGTGCTGATGTGATCACAGAGCTAGGAGTTCTATCGAGACCACCACTATCAGGACAGACAGTTACAGCAATTACTTTCAGAAATTCTGTGTCACTAATAAGCAACAAGCTTTAAGTTCAGAAAGCTTTGCTACATGCCAGCGCAACAGCTAAATTATCAAGTTCAACAACAATAAAACCACAAAATGCGTTTCTATTTGTACACTTTTGCTGTAAGAGTTAATAGACTGATTCAGGGAATACCCTCTATGATTTTAAGGAAACTGGACTTGAACAAGTTGCATGAACTCCTGTACTCACTGCATACAGCCCAATACAGCTGCTCTGAGCCACAGGTACAGCATTCCATGACTTGGAAAACAAGCCAACTACGGAAAGTCACTCACTGACTTTCCATCAAGAAGTTATGACACCAATCTTAAACCTGCAGTGGTTCTGAACGTCACAGGCATTTTGGATGGGGGTGGACACTCACCTCTGAGTCTGAAGAATCACTGCCATCAGAATCCACGTGGAAGCTATCAGAACTGGTGACGGCTGGGCCTGCACCTGCTGCAGAGGAACACGTAGTCTGAGTGCTGCGGACTCAGCGGACCCGGTCACCAATCTAATCTCATCCACCTGAAATTCTTTCACAGCCTGTGCCCGAAGGAAAAAAAAAAGCCACAGTCAGTCACCAGAAGCGTTATGGCAGCCAGTAGATAACCCCAATGATCACACTCTTCCTGCAGAGGCTCCCAACAGCAGATTCTCCACTTGCTTGTACAGTGGGAACCTGACTATAAGGCCACTTCCAAAGTTGGCCCAAACTTCTATACATTTGCAGATTTGTTTTGCTTACCACTTTTAAATGAGAGCCTGACCCTCTACTCTATACTCCCTGTTCAGGGCAGGCACATGTGATTAACAGTTAGTACTTCATTTCCGGAACATCATGTAGAACAGCAGATGAAATAGCCCTTAAATAGCTTGGAACTAGTCAGCTCGCAACCTCCCACACCACCAGTGGCACCCTCTCCGGGCTCAGTGTCCATGTGGTCTGCAGGAAAGCCTCTATTTGGAGAACAAGCGTGCCCCTGGCCCACACAGTGTCCCTCTTCAGGGCAGGGCCGTTCCATCCCTGGCTGGGCCGTCCCTCGTCCCTCCTCCCACCCTCCGCCAGACTGTCACCTCTTGGCAGGTGACTTCGGCCACGGAGCCGCTTTCTCTGCGGAACGATGGCGACAGCGCAGACGACGGCTCACCTTGGGCTCGCTCTCCTCCTCGGTCTTGAGAGCATCCAAACCCAGGCGGCAGCGAAGCTCCTGGTTCTCCAGGGCGAGGTTACACGTCTTTTCCCGCAGGAGCCGGTTCTCCAGCAGCAGCTTCTGATTCTGGAGAGAGCCGTGAGGCAGGGAGGGGAGGCCACGGCGCCGGCCGCCCCCCCTTCCCCGGCTTCCCCCAGCCCCTTACCTCTTCCTCCAGCTCCACCACCTGCTGCTCCAGCTCCACCATCCGCGCCTTCTTCCTGTCGCGGGCGCTCTGGGCCGCCACACGATTCTTCAGTTTCCTGCGGGGCAGGACGGCCGTCAGGGCGGTGGGTATGAGCGTGCGTGTCCCCCTTTCCCTCCACCCCGCCGCCGGGCCCCACTCACCTGCGCAGCGCCTTCTCCTCCGGGCTGAGGTGGGTGAGCCGCTGCCGCTTGCGGGCCGGCTGCGGGGCCTCCAGGCCCGGGGAGCCGGCTCCTGCCGGCAGGACAACGCTGAGGTGGCGGCTGGCGCCGGCGGTGGGCTCGGCCGCTTTGCTGGGGATGAGGAGCAGGCGCGGGGCCGCGGCCCCGGGCAGCGCTGCCATGACGGGCGCGGAGGGGAGCGGAGCGAAGTCACTTCCCGGCACCACGACTGCGGCCGACTGGGCCCCCCGGCGGCCCCGCCCGGATTTCTACCGATCGTGGCTCTTCCTCATTGGCCGGGGCGGCGTGACGCTACGGCAGTACTCGCCGCTGATTGGCTCCGCGGCTGGAAGCAAGCGTGGAAGCGAGTTGCATCAGACGAGGGGGTTGGGGCGGGTGAGGTGCCGGCGCGTGGCGGAGGGCGGGGTCACCGCGGCGGGAGGGGGCGCGGGCACCTCAGCGTCCCGGGGCGGCTGGGCCTGGGGACCGAGGGTTACCCCTGAGCCAGCAATGGGCCCTGGTGGCCAAGGAAGCCAGTGGTCTCCTGGGGGTCATTAAAAAGAGCGTGGCCAGAAGGGTGAGGGAGGCCATCCTCCCCTCTGCTCGGCCCGGGGGAGGCCGCAGCTGGAGCACTGGGACCGGTTCTGGCCTATGGGGATGATGAGGGACTGGAGCAGCTCTCTGCTGAGGGACCTGAGGCTGGAGGAGAGCAGACTGCGAGGGGATCGCATCGATACTGAGCAATAGCTAAAGGGGTGGCAAGAGGATGGGGCCAGACTCTTCTCAGTGGAGCCTGGTCACAGAACAAGGGGCAACGGGCACAAGCTGGAACAGGGGAAATAAAAAAAAAAAAAGGAAAAACTTCTTTCGTGTGAGGGTGGCAGAGCCCTGGAAAAGGCTACCCAGAGAGGGTGTAGAGTCCCCTTCTCTGGAGACATTCAAACCCTGCCTGGACATGATCCTGTCCAGCCTTCTCTGGGTCACCCTGCTCTGGCCTGAGGGGCTGGACTGGAAGATCTGAAAAGGTCCCTTCCACCCCCTGCCAATCTGTGACTGACCAGCAGAAGTTGCACAAGAGGCTGCAGAATCACCTTTGGGGGATGTCCTTCGAATCCAGCCTGTTTCTGCCCCGCGGCAGCACTGTGTGACCCACGGCCCGTGCTGTTGGGGGAAGGAAGGGGCTGGTCCATGGTGGGTTCTGTCAGAGGTGAGGTGCCCTTGGGCCCTGGCAAGTAAAAGCTCAGTAGGTACAGAGCCTCAGAGCACCACGCAGGCAGGAACGTGGCTGTTGAGCAACCTCCCGGCATTAACATGGCCACCGAGGGCACGGGGCTCCTCTGGAAACCTCAGCTTTAGCCCGCTGCCCAAGGCCTTCCAGGCTGTGCTTGACCAGGGTAGTTACAGAATGTTGAAACTCGGGCTACTTACGTTTATTTCTGAAATAAACAGAACTCCTACGCTGAACTTAAGTTAGTTAGGAGGCTAGACGGTGAAGGGAAAACACGAGCTCTGAAAGTTCAAAGGCGGCGGCGCGCTGGTCTGGCGCCTCTCCAGGCCTGGAGCCCTGCCAGGCCCTCGCCGCACAAAGGACAAACCCGGCGTTTGTGAGTTTGTGTTTGTCCTTTCCTTACTCACTGCAGCCTGACATTTAGTTAAGGCTGAGAGTTCACCTTTCTACTTTGACACCTTTGTGCAAAATACGGCGGCTTTTCGATAAGACTTTGGGTCTGAGTGCGAAAAAAAGAGCTGTTTGTTCTGGTCCTGCCAAGCCCCTGAGATACCCGTCACTGAAAGAGATCTGCTCCTTTGTGTCTCTCTTCTGGGCTTGGAATCGTGTTCCTTCTATAATTCTAATTCCCAAGTACAAACTTAACTGTTTTCTAACAAAATGCAGGCCCAGTGTTAATAGCTTTTTCTGATTTCAGACCTTCATTTCAAAGTAAGTTGCCCTTTTTTTTTTTACACCAAACAAAAGTGTTGACCAGGCTGCCCCTGCTTGTGCTGCTTTGTGGTATGTGCAGCTCTGCTGCTGAGACCAGCCTTGATGTGATTTATCATACAGATACCCAGATTTCTTAGCATTATGGCCAAAGAAAAGCCCAAACTTTCCGACCATATGTGATTTAATTTTCCTGTTTCATTTTAGCTGGAACCAGAGCAAAAGCACTTTTTCCCTTTTGCAACAGACAGTTGTGAGCACAAATAAACTTTGGAAGTGCAGAAACACAAATACTGACAGCGGAACCTGAGCCCACGCCACAGGGACATGGGAGCAGGCACAGAACTGGAAGCTGCCCTTCCCACTGGTGGAAGGTGTCCACTCTTACTGGACGTAGTAATGGTACTCATTAACATGTCTAACCTCGGCAGTAATTACTGGCAAAAGAAGGGCATGGCACCCCGCAATTTACTCCCATCGAGTAAGTTCAGTTGTGTTGCTAAGACCAGCTGTGGTGCAGTTACTGAGGATGCATTTAGACTCACAAATATTATTTAATTACTATTCATAAAGTCTTCAGTTAAACATATGGCGGAGTCACTGGGTAAAAGAGTGGCAAAGAAAAGTTCCATAAAGCTGGTCTCACACTGAGACACCCTTTCAGAAGGCTGTACTTAAAAGACTTTGAGTTTAATTCTCATTTCCAACTTTTTTTTTTTTCCAAGCTCACTGTTTACACATTCCAGGTTTTGTATATATGTTTTTTTTTTCAGTCATTGGATTCAAGCCTGCGCTCCACATGACCGTGCTCTGATTACTCAAGAATGCTTCTCATCCTGCCTTTTAGCTCAGCGCCACCATCCAGGTAAAGGATGTGCCAAAGAGGAGACTGTCCTGCCAGAAACAACATTAGCTCCTGCTCACAGAGCTTTGCGTCGGGTGTTCCAGGTGGCCAACCCACCAAAGGAAATAGTCTTGTTTAATAAAGGTGGAGAGGCTTTGCCTTTGTGCAATATCAGATACAGAAAAAGAAATGTGAGTTGAATGTTATCTACACATGAAAAAAAAATGGGGAGGGGATAGAGGAGGGAAAGAAAATGGTAGCAGAGGGTGCAGAAAAAAAGACAGTTTAAGTAACAAGCACGGTCTGAGAAAGTGCTTGTTTACCCAATGTGTGTCTGAAAATACTTGGAAAGTGGCCCAGGGCCCCAAGCTCATGTCAACAGCTGGAATATTCCCAGATCTGTATCGATAGCTGATTAAATGAGAAGGGGAACTGTTCTGCAGCCTAAAACAAGGTTGTTCCAAACCCACAATGCCTGTAATGAACTTTGTGTTCGTTTTACTTAAATGTCATCATTCCACGTCAGGATTCAAGAGTGCATCCCTCAAAATTCTAGTGCTCTCAGTCTTGAGTTGGAAAGAAACCATTGCCTTTCTACAAGAGACTCTTCTCACCTCATTGCTCAGTTCATCCTCAGCTGGAGCAGGGGAAGAGCTTCACATCAGCCACATTCTTCAGTTGTCTGGGGCACTGGCAACACTTAATAGTTTGGGCTTTTTGGAAACTTCGTGCTGCTCCTCTTGCCCTTCTACTCCTCTTAATTGTTGTAGTGGGTGGGGACAATTTACAGGTGACGTGATAATAAAGTACATGCCACTTTTCAGCAGTCTGGCAAGTCTAGGAACAACAGCATACCTTTTCTCCAGCAAAATAAAGTGAAACTCCTGTTGTATGAGGAATTATGCAGAATCTCTATCCCTTGCCTACCGCATGAAGCTGCTAACCTATTGTATGCTATGAGAAGCGACATTGGCTTTGCCTTTTCTTAACACTGACACAAGCAAGTCCTGCAGTAAGGTGATATTTTGCTCAGCTGCCATCCCTTCCCCATTAATACTTATTATTGAAACTCTGCCTCATTGGCCTGTACTATTGTTTCCAGTGAACCACCAGAAAAGTGTGGAAAAGACCCAGTGAGTCCAACTTTAACCCCTGACTCTCCTGCAAGCATCTTACAAACGTGTGCCTCACATTCCGGTTTCTTGTCCTCGTGTTCCACTCACATGGATTCCTGGTACCTGTTACTACCCAGAATTACGAGGAACAGTGGGTAGATCAGCCTTGGTTCCATCTTAGATCTGTGGAACCAAATCTGTGGTTCCAGATAGGCTGGAGATTCTTACGCTGATCAGCTCTCTGGCCTGGAGAGATCCCACCACACTTGAACCTTCGACTCCTCCTGTTACAATTCTTCTGATACCTTCAGAACTCCCTACTGGAGTTCTCTCTGTATTTTGCCCACAGTAGTGTCCTGTCAGTTGACTTGGACAGCGTGGATCTTGTGACAGAGATCACACGCCCTCAGAGTATCACAGTAGGCTTCTCATAGCAGGCTTCTCTGTCTTTCCATCCCAACAGAATTAGTTCTCCCATCACTGTAGTCAATGAACCTTTGCTTCTGATTCACCAGAGACGTTAGAGTTAACTCAGACAATGCTGTTAGTGTGTCTGGAACAAAGATATTCTGAAAGTTAGCGAGAGGTTGGGCCTTTTTTGAGGAAAAGAGGGTCTCCCTTTACTGGAGCCAGCAGCCCCAGGCACTGAACTCACCTTGGAGCTCCTCCAGGCAGTTTAGTAGCATTGTCTACATTCAGAGAGGTTGTGCCCTCTTCCGGGTTTAGTGGTAGCTCAGTAGCAATAAATTTCATCCAGTGCCTCAAAAAAAGGCAGGAGGGAAGCACATTTCCCAAAGACTGGTTGTAGATACATGTACGGCTTAACTTAATGATTAACTTAATTCTTAAAAAATACGAGCCTCCACTGTTGCCCTTTCCTGCACTAACCTTTCTGCACCACAGGCTTTTATTGGCAGCAAAATCATCTCATGCTTCATAGCTTCTAACATTTTGTGTGTGTAATTCCTTTTTTTTTTTTTTTAATGTTACAGAATACAGGAGGGCAGATTTTTCTTAAAAAGGTCTAATGATACGTTGTCTCTTTTGGGGGCGATAACAGTAAATTTAAGATCCAGCAACCTGTATAAAGAGCTCAGAATGTTCCTTCCGTCTACACAGTGTCTTCTGTTCCCCGAACCTCACATTGTAATTCCCATTTGCTTCATTTTGTCAGACTCCTCTGAACTCAGGAATTCTCTGGTCTCAGGCAAGACCAGAAATTAATTAACCTCTATCATTTGGTAGCAGTTGCAATTTTTGGCCAATTTACTACTTTTTCTGGAAAACTGACATGCTTATTAAACTCTTGGGGCAGAGGCAGCCTGCTAATCCCTGCTCTCCTCTGAGGGTTGATCTCCCCCCTCCCACTGTCACAAAATGCTGTTTATAGAGGGGAAAACCTGCCCGCTTACAAGGACGTTCCAGTATTTTGAGATAAAGATCTCTTTATTTGGTTTATTCCGTCAAACAGACCGAGAACCAAGTTTCTCTGGCACGTTCAGAGGCTGGAGCACACCCCTCCCGGGAATTTAAAAGAAGAGGAGATACCGGCCCCACAGCAAACGGAAAGGTTTGCCTCCCAGCAACCCTGCGCTGCCAGTTGTGTAGAAATGGAATGTTACTGGAAAGCTTTGCAAACATTGCCCATGTCAACAGACCTTTATACACAGCGGCTGGATGCCCTTGAGAGGATTCCTGTCATCTGCCCGTCCCGGGGAGGCTCTGCCTGGGAATCAAACAGCCTTGGACCAGCTGGCCAGGGAAGCAGGGAAGGGGGCTGGGGTCAGGGCACCTCTTTGGTGGGTTCCCCAGCTTGCTGATACGTGCAGGGATCCCACAGGCCAAGGGGAGAGTTGTTCAGGGTCTTACTTTGGGGCTTTGCTTTGTTGTTCTGCCTCCTCCTTCCAATCAACTTGCTTAATGTTGAGCCCATCCCCTTCCCACAACATTCCTCTGTCCTTGACTCCACTGCATGGATTCCCTCTCCCTTTGAAAGGTCCAGCTGTTGGCATCTCCAGCGCTTGGCTGTGGTTTGTCTGACTGTAACACCTATTTCCATGCTGTTGTCCTACTGTAGCTCTTTGGCTATTTTCTTTCTGGGCTGGTCCCCTGCAAGGTTCCTTTCCTGGTGCTGGTGGGAAATTGTGGACAGAGAGACGGGCAGATTGTGTGGGATTTGGAGGTTCTGGAAGATGCCATGTTTTAACATAATTTCCAAATGTGATTAAGGTCTCAGCTAGACTAGAAGATAGAGTTGTACACTGTGAGTTCTGTCTTTAGATGTGATCGGGAGGTATTGTCCCCACCGTTGTACATGGATGGGTGGCGACACATCGGTGGCCACAGTCACAAGCGAAAGGAGAAAGGTGTTACACTTAATTGGGGTGATGCAGCGAGTGCATCTCTGGGGGTGATGTTGCAGAATGAGCTTGGGCAGCACAGGAGAGCCTGAGCTTGCTGCTGTGCTGGCCCAGGGAACCCACCAGCCGTGTTCCAGCTTCTCTGCCAGCATTTCACATGTTGAGCAAGCTCTCCAGAGAAAGCAGCCAGCTGTCGACATCTCACACGCCTCGAAGCTCCTGTTCCGGTAAGTTTTTCTGTTTGCACATCCTGGTTCAGAAGTGGAACCTCTTCCTGGAAAATATTCGTGGGAGGTAAACAACCCTGCTGAGGAACACTTGCTGACTACTCCCTATTGGCAGGAGTGCTCTCCTTTGGAGCAGCGCCAGCTCCTGAAAGGAAATACCTTCTCTGATTTCTTAGACATTCCCCAGGCTTTGAAATTCCCTTAGAAGCTCAGAGCCCCTGAGAGTCCTGGCAACTTTCTTGTTTTCTAATTTGGAAATGATTTCCTTATATTCTTCCTCTTGGATGCCTTCACCTCGTTCTGCATCTTGTAGGCAGAATCTGCCTCCAGCTGCCGTAGGAGACCCGGGGTGAAAAGGGGCAGGGGAAGGTTACCGGGAAATGTCATGTTAGGGGTCAGTTCTGTCTCAGCATGGGTTCAGCAGGACCCAAAATGTGAGGGGTGTTGTCAGAATCATCCGTCTCTTGCCTTATCATTTTTGATTTGCTGAATGCCCCGATGTTCCGGTGTTCACAGGGTCTGTGACGTTTCCTTCCTGGTCACCTCGTTCATTTGCTCTGTCAGCACGTGACTTTAATGATAACTCCCACGTAAATGGTCAGGGACAGTTGAAGCCCTTTATATACTAATTAAATAGATCTTATGCTAGTGCTTGAGTGTGGAAAATGCAGTGCTTTAAGGTGATGAATTAAAAGTGCCAGATCTTGTAGCTTAGGTGAATCTTTAATGTAATAGATAACCTAAGATGAAATAGAATAACTGGTTGCTTAACTCTCCTTTGCATGAATGAACCAGTTGTTAATGTAGTAATTCCTTCATTTTAGCCAGTCACATTTTAAGAATGTTTTTTGCTTTTTGGTAGACAGACGTGGTGAAATCTATTTGTTGGCTTTAATCATAGGAGTACTTCATACTGCAGGGCTTATCTGAGGCTGTTAGTGTTAGTCTTTACATGCTTCAACCCAGTGCTTCAAGTGTATTTTGTGGTGTTTACATATTGTTCCCTTTAAAAAGTGTATTTCTTGTAGTAGGGCTGCCTGAACAGCAACTTGTGCCATATATTTACTCCAGAAACACTAATACCAATGTTGAATTAAACACAGAAGTGTCAATATTTAGATTGTCTGTGAATATGATTTCCATAAATACACAGGGTCCGTTATGTGCACATTATTTACATTGGGTGCTTCTTCAATACTACGAGCAAAGAAACTGCTAAGTGCTGACATAACGAGCACGTGAAATTAAGAGTAATCGAGGCTTTAGTGGGGCTGTAGCTGGACGTGAGCAGAGCTGGTACAGAGCAATCCTGGGGGACAAGGGCACAGCAAAAGACATTTGTGTGGAGGCATTTGAGAGTCCTTCTCCCAGAATGAATGGATATTGGGATTCTTGGAAAATATGGCTCCAAATTTTTTCCAAATTCATTCTGTTCCCATCTGTCCTTGCAGAGGAGATGATCTAACACAATGTAGCAGGTTATTTATTAGTATTAGTTTTTATTAGTTATTTATATAAGCTTATTTATTAGTATTCTTTTTTTTTTCTTTGGTGACATGATCTGCTGTGGTTGGGACCCTGAAGGAGTGCTTCACCCATGTCTGTACTGGGTTGCAACTCTCCTGTAAACTTCTACTGTATAATGGACAGCATTATGAAAAAAGGCTGCAGTTATCTAAATAAGGGTATTTTTAGTGCAGTTTAATGCATTTCAGTTTTAGAGGCCTGACTCATTATTATCCTTTCAATATTATCCTTTCAGTAGACACTTAGATTGAGAGAGAGAAGGGTTTCCAAATCAGCATGTTCCCCCTTCATATAGATTTAAAAGACTACATGTTGTTTAAGACATTGGAAACCTTAACTTTTCAAACATTAACAGGGAATTTTGTTTGCAAATAATTTTTATAATTAAAGTTGTCATGGCTCGTGTGTTGGCTAATACGGATTGCTTCAGTGCTGCTCTACTCGGATAAATTGCATTTCCAAACTTTAAATAGCAGCTGCATGGCACTGCTTCTAACATAAATCTCCACTGCTTTTTCTTTTTTGGTCTTTAATTGAGCTGACAAGTTACAATAGTTTGTTACTTTATTTTAGGATAATTGATGATAACGATGAAAACATGGTTTTCATAAATAGGAAAACATTTTGTCCGTTACAGTTGGCTTTCTCTTCCAAAGTGCGATAGTAAAGTTGGACTGGAGGAGAATGAGGGGCTGTGGGAGGCATCTTTAACTCAAACAAACGTTTCTGGCGATAGCTTGGCGTGTTTTACACAACCCGGGTGTGTTTCGCCAAAGGGCGAAGGCTCTCGCTTGGCTTTTTGAGTCTGGGAGGTCACCTACCGGCTGCTGCGCCTCGCTGCATCCCCGCATCCCCCGAGCCCGGCCTCGGCGGGGACCCGGGGGGCGCCGGGGACATCTCTCCATGGACCGACAGATGGAACTGCTGCTGGAAACCCTCAAGGCCTCAGATGTGTCTGAGAAAAGCCTCCAGTCAGCCCTAACCCTTCTTTTCTGCCGTGCAATCCTGTCTCCAGAGGCGTGGAATAACAGTTTTACTTGGTACGAACCAAAATGATACGAGTTCTGGTATGAATCAAAAGTCTGGATGTTGGTTTAGTTTTGTTTTTCTTGTTTACGCTGCCACTACACTGACTTCTTTCAGATTGCACCTTGTATTCCTTGGTGTGACTGAGGGAATAATTGATCTTACTGACCTGACAGAGTATGGGGGTACTTCATCAAATTGCATCAAGAATACATTTTCTTAAATCATGGACCCAGCTATTTATCAAACGTAGTCTGTTCCCATTGCTCACAGTTGGGACAAAACACACCTTGCTCCCCCCCACTGTCCTGGAAAAACTTCAACTCTTCTGCTTTGGCATCACTGCAGTTCCTCACAGAGGTGAAGTGCATCTCTCCTGTAGCATCACAGCGTTGCCACGGAAACTAACAATGTGCCGCAGCTCTCAGGAAATGCTCTCACCACCGTAAGATTAACTATTTTTTTAATGGGATAACTGGGCTGCCTTTGCGAGTTGTTCACTCTGTCACAGCTCCAGCAGCACCTGGATCATCGGCTGCCATAACTTGATGGTGTATCCACTCGAACACAATCCAGTTTAGGTTCATTAGGTCGGTGCTTGGCTCTTTCAGCATCTTATTTAGTACCACCAGTCCTCCCAGGTCCACTACCTACCATCCATACCAGGTGTGATCACAACCTTTCTACTGCATATAAAAGCCTGATGATGCTTTTGGGACCATCAAAGACGTGAGGAAGGTACGAGGTGTTTTGTAGTCACCCCCAATTCTTTAATTGCCTTTATAGAATAAATAGGTGGGAGGATGAGAAGCAATTGTGTATGGTCTGAATTAATCTGTGAGGAATCAGAGGGACAAACTGCTGTCCTTTCCATCAGCACTTCTGCTGTGGTAAGAATTGATGGCAACCAGTTTTCCCAGGAATAAAATTTCTGTTCATCGCTTGTCATTGTCAAAAAAAGAATGAAACGAGGACGGGGTTCTTCTACTGAAATATAATCTTTTTTTTTTTTTTTTTTCACATAGAGCTTATTCTCAGCCACAGTTCCCATTTGCCACCCTATGTTTGGAACACCTTTATTAACTGGAGACAGCAGTGGTGGTTTGTTAGTTGTTCTCTTTTCACATTTCTGGGTGGATTTGTTTTGCTTTTGTATTTTGGGGGGTTTTATTTGATTTTTTCTTTTTTTAAAGTGGCAACTTGTGGAATTTACACTGAACACCTGGTAGTTAAAGGGAAAACCAATCCTGGTACTCTCTAGGTGGGTAGAGAATTACCTGCAAATACCCACAGCCTAAATGTGGAAAAGCCATCGCTGGCCGGCGGGGGGAGTTGGGCACTGGACTCTGCAGCAACAGGTGGCCCTCACCCTTGTCCATGGGTTTCCCTTCGAAACGCAGCCCCGCTGGGTTAGTTAGTGTTATAGGATCACTTCTTATGACAAATCATCGCTGCAAGAAACACCTTTTCTTACTATTTAACATGTCTGAGCCGCCCCTTTGAAGAGATCTTCCTTTTTTTCTCTACAGAGTGGATGAGAGATGAAGACCTCAGAGAAGACCTCTGAACAAGGTCTTGCTTATACTGGAGACGGTCTCATTTTTTATTTAAAAAATGACATTATTAGCAGCTGAAAATTCAGTAAGTCTTTCGAGTTCGGATATTGCTGTACTTATGGCAAAGTGGCTCGTCAGTGACTAACAGCATTGCAGATTGTCAGAAAACCGGGTTTTGGTAATGTGTCTCAAGGAAACACTTAATAGAAAGTTTCATCTGCTCTTTGCTACTCTAATGACCGATTTTAGGTTTCGGGGAGGGTCCCTCAGCACTGGAAGACAAACAAGTTAGTGCCAAACAAGCAGAGCTAAAGCTGCTTTGTTTCTGAGGTATTTGTTCTTAATATCTCTGTGCCCCTGCCCTTGTCACCTCCCTGTGACAACCTGAGTTCTTCTTCCTCTCGCATTCCTGGAGAATCCTCATGAAGCAGATGCCCACAGGAGCTGGGACTGAGCTGCTGCAGCACTCACTGAATTTCACTGAATTCACTCACACAAGGGGTTTTCTGGCCACTGCCCCACGGAATGTGTGACAGTTCAACCCCACTGACCTCTGCCCCCTGCCCAGGGGACACTCTTCTGCACCAGACATTTACAGGCTCACGCATTTACTTGATGTCCTTTCCTAAAATGCAAAATGATGTTAAAAAAAATTCATGTGAATTAAACGGGATACAATTAGAATGGATTCTTCTGTTTAAAAAATGTAGAATCATCCAACAGTTTGTTCTTTGGGCAGTAGAATTGAAAAAGCTCTGTTTCTTTGATGTTTTCCTGCTGCTGTAGTTTCCCCCGTGTCCTTTTCAGGTACTGCTGCAGCACCCGGAGTCCTGAGCCTCTGATTTTCATAAAATTTGCAAGAATGCACTATTTTAAGACCTCTGTTCTGCCCTTAAGCTCAGTTAAAATTAGCTGATCGGTTGAGGAGGGCGACAAGGCTGACAGGCAGATAGCACGTGTTTAATTTCATGATGAAATGAGGCTAAAAGGGGCTCTGGAGGGGGTTCTCCAGTGTGGTGTACTGGTGGCTGGCTGCAGGGATGGGACAGAAAGCAGCTTTCCCACGTCTTCAGCCGAGTGTATTTTCAGTGTGAGGGAGAGCAGGAGCAGGGGAGGTGGGAGCAGCTGAGGGACATGCTGCGAGCGGCCACTCCGGGGTGTTTTCTTCCTGCCTGATGTGCAGAGCTGTATTTCCCTGCTATATTCCAGCAAAACAATTAATTTTGTTCTGGGTGTTTTTATCACACTCATCACAGCAGTATGCAGGTGCTTCACTAACACGGGTTTCTCTCAGGAGCCATGTGGGGGGAGTTGGGTTCTATAACATCCATTCCTTTTCTATAATATCCATTCCTTTGCAAGGAAAATGAGATATTTTGTGGCACAAGCATCCTCTGGTGTTGACCGCCCTCTTCTGAGACGCCCAGGACACGCTTCCTCAGACCATTTGGCGTTACACATCATCTCACCCCCATCAAATCACAGCTCTTACTCTCCACAGTTCCATTTAGAAATGCTTGAGACTTCTGTATTTCAAACCCCGGGCCTCAGTTTGTTACACAGGGGAAAAAAAAAACCCCACCCTAAAATATATCAGCAGCATTATGGTCCAACTGAACTGGGAACTGTACGCTGCCAGCTGGGAAGAAAGCCAATTAGAGAGGTTTGATTGCTTTAATGATAGACAGTCCATTCTCTTCCCGCAGCCTCCTGCTTGGATTTCTGCCCAAACAGAGGGAACTTGGGGACCTGGGACCTCCTGCCTCGTGTCGCCCCTCGGCGCTGGCACCCCTGGGCAGTTCTGCTGTGTCTGCCCTCCCAGGACACGGGCAGGTGAGGGGGGTGGGTCGCAGCTTCAGCCGCTCTATTTTAGGGGCAGGATGCTGTCCACTAGTCCCAGAGCCCTCATTTCTGCCTTCCTAACTCTCCACCTAACCCGGAGAGGCCCTACTTCCTAGGCCATTTCCTAGGAAATTTCCAAAAATTTCATTAACAGCAGAGGCAGGGCTCTTATCTAGAACATTTTTTTCACTATATTTCATTGAATTTTTTGATAGTGCAATCCTCCTGTGAAGCAAGAACCCTGTGGGAAAGAAGTACCCATGTGACAGAAGAGTTTCGCAGCGGGTAGGGACAGGGGACATGATTACTGTTGAATTCTCTAATCTGGAAAACCCTTATTTTCTTTATATTTAAATTTGAAATCTAATAGTATCTCAAGGCATGGCGTTTATCTAATTTTTGAAGATTAAATACAAAAAAAAAAAAAAAAAGAGGGAAAATTAAATATGTAGCGTTCACAGATGCCTCAGAGGGGCATTTAAGTTTGATGCAATGAGTTTTAGACAGTTGCTTGACATCCGAGCCCCTGCACCGCTGAAGTCAGTGGACATCCACGTCGTTGACCGGCAGGGAAGGACACAGCATTCCTGACTTTTCACTTTCACAGCGAAGAATCAGTTTTTGTAGGACTAAAAACTGCGTGTTCCACACACACTGAGCTCTGGTCGTGGTCTCTTACAACTCCTAGATTTCCCTTTCCCATCTCCACGCCTAAAGCTAATCTTCCCGATACTATTTTAGCTATTTTAGCTTGCTGATTCTGTTTTAAAATAACTGTCTCTGCTCTGTTGCTGCTCCCCCCCCGTCCTGGGCTGCCTTTAGCCTCATCTCTCCCCGATCCAGTTTGCCCCAAAGTGCCACAAAACTTATATTGGCTTCATGATGGAGAAATCGTAGAAATGAACTAAGCGGTAAGAGAAGAGCCGTTTAAAATAGATAATTCTCCTGAAACAGGCAAAGTTCTGCCAAGTCATACTCCACCAAAACCCCATTGCTGGGTGCACCCAGTGCCATGGCTGTCCTCCGGTGGTGCAGGGACAGAGAGGGACAAATACCATGGTGCTGGTGTGGTTCCTCCAAGCCGTGCATGGGTGTCCTACTGGAAAACATTCCATGAGGGACACCACTCATTCGTTCATTCATTCCCTTTCGTGGGACAGCCTGCACACTCCCCACTGTCCCCTGGCACTGGAATTCCAGCTCTCCTTGGCACCCACCCCCCTGGCATACCCACTGCGTGTGGGGCAGCTGGGAGGCCTTCACCTACAACCACTTACCACAAAGGCCCTTTGCTAATAGAACAGAGAAAAAACTTGATTCCAGTCGTGTAAGGACCTTTGCAAGAAGACTACTCCTTCAGGGAAGGAGACATCCTGGCAGTTTGTAGCCAGGTATTATTCCTTCTGCCAGGAGGTTTGGGATTTCCCCCAGAGCTGGACTTTGCTTCCAAAATTTGTGCTTCCTAACCAAGAAGGGACCTCGCACCTCTTTGTGTAATCCTCCTCCTAACCCATTTACATTTTTAGGCTCCGTAATGTCTCGAGTTGTACCTACTTTTAGAGGAAAACTGTGCCACTGGCTGCTGTCCTGGGCTGGTGGTGCCAGGGGGAAACCAGGGATCACTCCCCGTGCACCTCTTCCACACAATTCCCGGAGGTTTCACAGATTCCCACTGACGGACAAGGCAAAGGGCTAGGGTGACCGGGTCTCGTCGGGACCCCACACCCCGAGGAAGAGCCCGCAGGGTGCCGGCAGTCTGCCGGAGACGCCAAGGGCTACCGGGACACAGCCCACAGGCAAGCAGCGCTCCCCAAGAGGGACCCGGGCATTTGGGGACGCGTGGCCGCACCGGCACCTGCCTCTTGCCCGGGGCCGTCGGGGCTGCGGCCATCACCCCGCCCGCCTCGGGCTCCCCCCGCCATCGGGGCTGCAGCCATCAACCCCCGGGCTCTCCCCGTCGGGGCTGCGGCCACCACCCCCGTGGGCTCTCCCCGTCGGGGGGCTGCGGCCATCACACACACACCCCCCGCCCCGGGGCTTCGGCTATAAGCCACCCCCCCCCCCCCGGGCTCTCCCCACCGTCGGGGCTGCGGCCATCACCGCCCCGGGCTCTCCCCGTCGAGGGGCTGCGACCATCACCCCCACGGGCTCTCCCCACCGTCGGGGCTGCGGCCCTCAACCCCCCCGGGCTCTCCCCGCCGAGGGGCTTCGGTTATAACCCCCCCCGCCCCGGGTTCTCCCCGCCGAGGGGCTGCGGGGCGGGCAGGCCGGCCGAGGCGGGCAGGGCCCCGACGGACGCGGGCCCGGGAGTGCGCCGCGGGCCCGGCCGGGAAGGAGGGAGGCCCCGAGTGCCGGCGGGGCCTTTCCCCGAGCGCCGCGCCGCTCTTCCCCGCCCGCTCCCGGGATCCCGGCGCTCTCCGTGCCGTTCCGTGCCGTTCCGCGCCGTGCGGGCGCTGTGTGCGCGGCGGGGGAAGGCGGGCGGGAGGCGGGCGGGAGGGCGCGGGTCAGCGCGGCGCGGAGGGCGGGGATAACCCCGCGGTGGCCGTCACGTGGAGCAGATGAAAGGGAAGCGGCTCGGCGGGGCGGAGAGGAGCCGGGGCGAGGGACGGGGAGCGCGGGGCAGGCGGCGGTGGCGGCGAGGAGGAGGAGGAGGAGCGGGGCGGCGGCGGGGGGTGCTGCCGCTGCCATGGGGCGCTGACCCGCCCGGGACGCCGTTCCCGGAGCTGGAGCCGCTGGGGAGCCATGTGCGGCGGCGGCGGGGCGCCGCTCCCCCCGCCCGCCCCCGCCGAGCGATGAGGGGCTGCGGGGCCGGCGGTGCGGGGCTGGCCGTGCCGCCGGTGCCGGGGCCGCCGCCGCTGGTGCTGCTGCTGCTGTTGCTGGCGGCGGCGGCGGCGCCGGGAGCGGCGCTGGGCAAGGAGACGGCGTTCGTGGAGGTGGTGCTCTTCGAGTCCAGCCCCAGCGGCGACTACACCACCTACACCACCGGGCTGCAGGGCCGCTTCTCCCGCGCGGGGGCCACGCTGAGCGCCGAGGGCGAGATCGTGCAGGTGAGGCCACCGGCCCCGGGGCAACGGCGGGGGGGGGGGGGGGGGGGGCGG
>JAOTQQ010000005.1:31190581-31209391 GCA_026546715.1 Gallinago undulata
GCTCCTTGTTTGTTGTGTGGGTGTCTATTTTTGTCAGTTAGGTTGACGGTTGGACAAGATGATCTTTAAGGTCCCTTACAACCTAGAAGATTCTGCGATTCAGCCTTCAGCATCCTGTGACCTGCTTTATGGACAGAGGCCTGAGACCATGTCACGTCCCAGACCTTGACCCTTGGCTTTCTGTGGTTCTGAAGATGGCCACGAGGAGGTCACATGTCGGTTTTTGGGAAGAGGATGCCTTGGTACCCTGGGCTTTGTTTTGTGAATTGGGAATTACGTGTAATGTGTCTCTTCATGTTAATCTGCCACAGAAAGTATGAGAGTCCACATGAATCTAACCTTGTTCCAGATGGATGCAGAACGTTCCTTAGGGCCCTCTGACGTATATCTAGATCTTTACCTGGCTTCACAGAGGTGTGTTTATTCATTATATTCTGAATTACCAATAAAAATCAGCCTCAGATCCTGGTGGTGCTCGTTGTGTGTCAGTAGATATGACCACCTTTTGTGATACACTTAGTGGAACAATGAGAATAAGCAGGAGAGTAGGGATCAATGACACCTACTAAATCTGAGAGATGCTTTGTTTTTTAACAAAAATGATCAGGTTAAACTCAAATATGGGCTCAGAACCCAAAAATGAATTAAAAATATCTACGCCTTGTGTCTCTTCCCTTATTGTTTCTCAGGAGATAAAAAACCTGATGGGGGATTCAGCACAGAGAAGAATGGGAAGAATAAATAGGTAGTTTTAGTGAAGAGGTTCTTGTTTAATTTGATTGTTCCCGTTCTCTGCTGGGCCAGGCCTGTGTGGAACGGGGGCAGTCTTTTAGCTGTTTGCTTTTTTTTTTGGTTTTTGCCCAAAGGGTGGAGGAGCAAGAACGATGTTTTGTGGCTTGTGGGATTGAAAGAATTGAATTTATAATGAAGAATTCAACCAGAAGACAGTTTGGGAAGGTAAGGCTAAGTCTCAAAGGCACGTTTTTGAAGCTTTCAAGACTGCCCGGGTCTCGTTACCCAGACCTGGCTGGAATTTATTAGAAGTGATGCCTTGGCAGGGGAGGGGAAGAGCTGTGATGCGTTAGGGTTGTGATGTTCTCTTTTCAGTGGAAGTGGAATGCAGGGATCTGTTTGTGGTGTCCACATGGTCTGTCTTTCTGTGAACTACCAGGACCCTGTGAGACCCAGCAACACCAGCCTGGCTTCATCCAAGCCAGCAGTGACCCCAGAGCAGTACAGTGGGATCACCCTGGTCTGTGTGGACATGACTGTCCTGCTTCCACACCCAAGCCAGTAACTATTTGGTGGCATGACCTACCATGTGAATTTAGTGGCTTGAAGGTTGAAGCTCACTTGCGATCTTCACATGGTGTGAATGTACCCTCTGTCCATCTCTTTTTTTTATTTTTTTTTTATTTTTTTTGTCTTTAGACCCTTTGGGATCCTTAATTGTAGTGTGAATTGGGGAAGAAAGCCAACCCTGTGAATGAATAGCCAGCTGGAGCTGGCCCTCCTGTTAGCCCTTAAAGTCTAGCGGGAGGTGGGAACCACGTGCTGTTGGTTGGGATGTGAGGCCAGAGAGAAATCTCTGCAGAGAAGAGATCTGTGGGTGGAAATTGCCCACTCAGGGTGATGCACCACGAGCAGGATTCTCACGCTGCTGATCAGGAAGGTTATTGCTACAGGGCTTGGTGTGTTCAGGGAGAAGAAAGCTGCGGTAGGTAGGATGGAAATAGGTGAGTTGATCTACAAAGAACAGATGGACATTCCCTGTGGAAACATACAATAAGGGATTTTTGGAAGTGATGTAAAAACGTTATGCAAAAACTCAAATACTTTTTTTTTAGGTGGGGGAATTAAATGTCTTCTCTTGGCAGGTGGGGTAGGGACAGAAGGTTGAGGAAGGTGGTCAGGTGGTCAGACTGCTATGGGTAGTTTATCCATGAGGCATGAGATCAGGACGAGCTTGGTGGAGAACTTGGTTTGAGTGGAGGTTTAAATGATCTGTATTAAAAAAAAAAACAAACTGGAATCTGAACAATGTGAGCAGATGAGAGCACCCAGAGAGACAAACTGAAGAGAAATCCATGCAGAGCCCAGAGGAGGAGGTGCTGGAGGTGGAGACAAAGGTTGTGCTCCCAAGTTCTGGTCATGATAAGATTAAAATCGTAAATTGTAAAACCTGTCGTTGACTTCAAAAGGCAGTTTTATTAGAAGAGCTGACACTGGGTACTTGAACATGAGCTCCCTCGATGTGTTAATGGTTACACAGAGCTGGTGACTAATGTGTCTGACTTATCCTTCAGCTGAGTGGTTGTGTTGGTCCTGTAGATCTTCAGATTTACTGGAACAAATTGTCTAGGAACAGTTGGGCTTTGCAACGCACATGGTTTTAATTGAACAGTGCAATGTTTTTGTCAGTTGTCCCTTCCTGAAACATATGGACTTTGAGGGAGAACTGCTGGCATAATATAATTTGTTTCATTAATTACTCTGCTGAGATTCCAGTGTGATGCAACAGAATCCTCAGGAGTTTGTAGCCTGCAGATGTACCTCCTAACTTCTTGGCATTTGCCAGCCCGGAGCCCGTGGCACCCTGGTAGTTTTGCTTACTGGTAACACTGGGGATTTGCATTTGGGTTTGAGGTTTCTCACATGCAAGATCATTTGATGGTTACGTGATGGTTTAATAGAGTTCGGTCTTCTCCCTCCTTCAGCCCTTCTCTGGTAGGAGGCGTAAGGTGGAAGTTCTGTGCTGGGGTGGTTGGGCTACAGAATCAGGATCCTATGGGGTTGGGAAGGCCCCCTGAAGATCATCTAGTCCAACCCCCCTGCCAAAGCAGGTCCACCCAGAGCAGGTAGCTCCAGCTAGAGCAGATTGCAACGTGGGATCCACTTGCTGTGGTCACCTTTGTCCTCGCACAGCAGTGGTGGTACCGGCATGGCCCTCTGACCATGGCCTATTCTTCTGTGATGGCTCTTTGGGTTGGTTTGCTGACCAGGACACAACTTTTTCCTCGTAACCAGTTCATCATACGGCCTCGCTAGAGTCTGCGACTAAAAGTGTGTTTTCTAAGTGGGTTCAATTTGTGGGTTTGGAGATTTTGACAATGTTTTTCTCTCAGGGTGAATCAAACCGTGTGAGCGGCGTGAGTTCTGGACTGAGGGGATGAGCTCCTGTTGAATTTTTTTCCCTCTATTGACAAACTTGTCAGGGATTCCTTTTTCAGGTGGTTGCATCAGGATAGAGTTCAGGAGCATCCTAGGAAACATAGTTCTTTGTGCTGGTCCCCAGAAGCAGGGGCTGTTGGTATTTGGAACAGGAGGTGAGACTCTCTGGTCTGTAGTTCCCTGGCTCTTCCCCTTTTAAAAATGGGGGTTATGTTCCCCCCCCCCCCCATGGTATGTTTCCCCATCTTCCTTTCTGACTAGTTCTTATGTTTGCTTCTTCTGGTGGTGCCTCGCGTTACAGGAGCAGGGGAATTTATTCTGGACACTTGTGCTCCTTCCATGGGGGTCTGACCACAAAGCTCACCCGAGCCCTGCAAACCCGCTTTGCTGGTGACTCTTCTGGAGAGCTCCATCCTTGGCCGTGCCCTTCCCCTCCCAAAGTGCATCAACTTAATATTCCTATCATGGTTGAAAAGCTTTTTTTTTTCTTTTTTTTCTGCATTTAATAAAGTCTAAAATCATACGGAATTGCTAGCTATGCACCCCAAAGGTCTAGCAAAGCTTTTTACTTGATTTGTCGGTTCTTGATAGAAACGTGGCATCTATTTGAGTTTTGAGGGCTCTGCTGCTTGCAGGCTGATGATTTTTTTTTTTTTTTTTTGTGTCTGCTAAAGCTGTGCCTAGGTCCTTTTCCAGGCCGCTGGCTTTCTGAAGGAAAAAAGGAGTGTTCAGCAACGCAACTTTGATTTTTGCTAAATGCTTGGGACCCGGTGCCACACCAAATGTGTGCCGGGAGTGTGAGGGTGTCTGAGATGCTGGAGCTGGGGCACACCGAGTGCCGGTCTCACCAGTTCCTGACTGTCCTGAAAACCCTATTCACAGGCCTTTAATAATCCACGCTGCAAATATTTAACTGCCTTTAAAATTGTGTGCGATGTGCAGCTCTTTTTTTTTGGCCTCTGAATAGGAAGGCTGCCCTCTCAGGTGTTGGGGGATTGTTGTTGGGCCAGTTGTCATTGAGAAGGGACAAAAATCACTGATTTCTTTTTAAAAGGTAAGGAAGCCCAGGCTTTGTGAAAGGAAGAGAAGAGGCTCTTTCAACTTGGAGCTCTACCCCGATTTCCAGGGACACAACTGCAGAATGAGCTTGGAGACCGATCTAAAGGGCTATTCACGCTTGGAAGCTTTTATGGAATAACAAAATTCTGGAGGAAAGAGGCTGTGGAAAGAATTTTCTGTTCCTCTTGGCCTTCTTCCAAGATGTTTTCTGGACTAAAGTGGGTAGAGACAGCATTTTTTTTGTATTGGGGGGGGGAAGACCAAGACTTTTCATCTCATGAGGGTGTATAAAGAGATCCCGAGCTGTTTGGGTGGTGGTTTGTAACACTATAACGCCTTATCCAGAGGAAAAAGGACAAAAGGGTGGAAGTTTTCTTTTAATCATCAGGACTGGGTTTGTGGTTTTTTTTTTTGTTTTTTTTTTTTGTTTTTTTTTTTTGTTTTTTTTTTTTTGTTTTTTTTTTGAGGTGATAGAGTTACGGGGTAAAACATTCCCCCTCTGTTGGTTTACTGTTTGGCTGCTCTGTAACACTAACCCACTTAAAATTCGCGCGGCTCTTTTTGAAGTTATTTTAAACCCTGGGCAGTGTCTACAGATTTTGTAACCTCGGATAAAAGCACCTGAGTCGCGGTTTCAGTTCTGCCCTTTCAGGCGTGGGGAAAGTGCCCCAGCACATTTCAAGGAATTTTGAACTAGAAACTTCTTAGATACATGGGTTATGGTTTCAAAGCTCAATGGATACAGCGTATGTCAAGGGAATTACATCAAGGGGAATGGTTCTCTGCTTCGTTAGATATTTAATATAGATTAAAGCTTTGTGTTTACTTAAAGGATCCCATGGACTCCTTTTGGGGTTAATTATGTTGGAATATATGCCCTGGTAATTTTGGAGAGAGCACTCTTTGCCCAGCTCCCTTCCTGGGTTTGTGCTTGAGTAGTTTCTCCATCAGCCGTGGAGTTTAAGGAGTGGTTCGTCTTCAACGATAGGACCCGTCCCAAGCCTTGAACAGAGGATGCTCAACTGCTCATCTCTGTGGGATTACAGGCAGTAATTTATAACAAATATAGTAACTCAAAAAAAAAAAAAAGAAAAAGGATGAATTAAGAGTTGGGCAGAGGATTCCACTCCATCTGCCTAGTACTGCGTTTTTCCTGGCCTGTTTTTTCCTCAAAATACAGGTGGATTGGTTGATGAATCTTGAAAAATGAGTGGTGGGAGAACCTCTGTACTGGGTCAGATCGCTGTCGTGTTTCCCCAGTTTGGCAGTAATCCCTCCAGTTACTCAGAGTCAGGGCTCCAAAGATGATGGAAATCACTCTCCTTGTATTGAATCACTTGCAAAATGAAAGTCCAGGTATAAAACGTGGGAGAAAAGGACAAATTAACAAGCTGGTGATGCAGAGACATGGCAGCAGCAGTGACCATTACTTTTTTCTGCGTACCTGTTAAAGCCTGGGCAGCTCTTAGGCAAGGGTCTGCGAAAAATCCGAGATTTTAGTTGAGGGAAAAGGAGAACAAGGAGAAAATGGTAAATAGTATAAGAAGTTAGATGTTTTACACCCTAGTTTATACACAAAGATATTATCCTAATGAAGAACAGCAAACTTGAAAAGCACAAAGTATGTTAAAAAAAACGGTTCATAGGAAGCTCCCTGCCATAATAATATTAGAGGAACTCCATGGTGTTGGAAGGAGCAGGTTGAGTATCTGAAACTGAAGTGAGCACGTTACTGTTGCCTTGTGTAAGAAATGCAAATATCTAAAAGGAGAGGGGACACTTCATGACAGCTCCTGCTCGTTAGGGTTCAGAGAAAACGAGAGACCCTTCCGCAATTGTTAGGAAGGTTCTTGTACCTTAACTTTGAGATACACAACAGGTATGTTCCAAAGGATGATAGTTAATATTGTGCAAATATTAAAAAAAAAACCCAAACCCAAAAAGCAGTGATGCCTCTCAAACGTTGGTTCTGGGTCTTGTAAAGCTTTTCCGAGTGACTCCTCAAAACAGTTTATATTATTTCTGTCAATTTGCAAGGAAAGGTGGTTTGCAATGCAGAGTGGAACGTCAAGATTCTGGACTCATGTTTCAGAAACGTTCAGAAAAGTTATGAATTCACGTCTACAGCCTAGTGTTTCAGTTTTTCTGCTGTACCTGAATAAATAAAAGTGTATTTTTTACAGACTGAGGTATTCCAAAGCAATCTGTACCTTTTTGGAATTCTATTGATGGGCTGAAGGTTTCTTTGCCATTCTGTTTCAGATGCACCCCCTGGGACTGTGTAACAGCAACGATGAGGAAGACCTGTATGAGTACGGCTGGGTGGGAGTGGTGAAACTGGAACAGCCTGAGCTGGAGCCGAAGCCCTGCCTCACCGTCCTGGGGAAGGTAAGGGGGTGCTTTGGGGTTTCTGGGAAGGGTTAGTTCCTTCCTGAGAAAAATCAGCAAGAAATAGAACAAGAGAGAACTGCCTTTACTCCATGAAATACTCCCGTTTCACCCGTTTTCACGCTGGATGCTTCAGGGAAAGGCAATGTCCAGCCTCAGCTGATGGAGGTGGTGATGGGGGAGCTGAGGGCGCACGTTCCCTTTGGAGGAACCCGACAGATTTCTGCCAACACTGCAGTATTGGAGTAGAAATAGGGTGAACTGCGAGTGTGATGCGAAACTCCATCACAGGAAGCTTCTTCTCAAAAGCGGCTAAAATGAAAGCATTTTATTGGTTTTCCTTAGGTACAATTTTCTCAGAAGATATATATTAACTTCCTTTTTGGAGGAAGAGACCCTTCAACCCTAGAAGAGCTTTCTTTGCTTTAACTGCAGGACAGATACCTCTGTTTTGCCTGGATAAATATCAAACCTGCTGCATGTGTATATATGTTGTGTTCCGGTTGTTTTTTGGATTTAGCAGCTGTTTGACAGGAAAGAGACATGAGAGGGGGAGAGGAGGGCAAGAAAGGAGAGAGGGAGAGAAAAATGGAATGGAAAGGAGAAAGGCAGGGAAAGTAAAGGAGAGCGAAAAGGAAAAAGAGAAAGGAAAGGAAAATAAAATAAAGTGGGGGAGAGGTGGCCTTGAACAGGGAAGGGAAATGGAACTTCTTCCATTTAGAAAAGGAGGAAGACATCAAGGAGTGTTTGTTCCTCATTTAGTTTGATTTATCCTGCCCCCAAGGTGGCTTGTGCTGCACTATTTGATCTTACAGACAAATTCTGCGTCTGCCTTTCAGCAGAGTCGTGGTGAGCTCTTGCTTTTCCAAAATTCTATAAAGTCAGCCTGCCCAACCGCAGCATCTATTGCGGAGACACAGTGGGTGTTACAAGGTGCAGGGCAGCGTTTCAGAACTGGCCTTTTAGATACTGCATTTCAGCTTTGCTGGTGTTGCCAGTACCCAGCGATTTTGCAAGTGAGATGAATGGCAAAGCAACCCCTTGTTACGCACACGTCTGCCCGAGGGACTCGGGTGGGTAACAGTAAGACTTCACTGAATGTGAATATTCTCATCTCCTTAAAAGAAGTAGTAGAGCGCATAGAATTGAGCATTTGAACTTCTAGATCACGGGAATTCTGCTTTGTCTAGTGAAGTGTGACTGTGTGATCAATTATACCTCCAGAGATTCCTCCCCTTTTCAGCTTCTGTTTATTTCCTAATGCTGGAATTGCCTTTGGGGTCTTCCAGTATCTACTCTGAGCTCTTAATTCCATTAGAAGCCGTTCTGTGGAATGAAAGCCAAATTTTTTATTTTTGGAAAGTGATGTGGGTGGATCAATTAGACCTATTGATTCAATAGTAGGAATAATGTTGATGCCAGGGTGGTGAGAGAAGTTATGGACTTGCTTGCTTTTAAAACCGTCGTGGGCATGGTTGAAAAGTCTGCCTTGGAGTTTAGGGTGAAATGAAAAGATTCTGCCAGTTGTCTGTGGTTGCACTTCCCCTTCCAGCTTCTGACATGTGCCCAGTTCAGTTTCATTTGGAGACTTCTCACTGGGAAAGCTAGTTTGGATATCCTCATCTGCACTGTGAGCGAGAGGGTGCATGTGGAGAGTCATCCTGGCTCAGCCAACGTTTACTTTGTCCATCATCCTTACATCCATACGGAATGGATAACTTCGTCAGCCTAAATCATAAATTAATGCTTTCAGAAGCTCAGGCTAACTCAAACCATAAAAGAATTTGTAAATCCTGTTTTAAGTGTGCCAATTTAAACTCATTTCACTAAAACTGGTGAACATTTGTGTCAATATAGTTAATATATTGCTTTAATATAGAAGTGAAAAGGTTATGGAACAATGACAAAAGGCTGTGGGGTTGGAAGGGACCTCTGGGGATCATCCACTCCAAGATACTGCTTGTATCTGTACAGTGGAATGTGTGCATATCTGAAGGAATAGATTATGAGGGTTTCTTTAGTGTAATAGTAGAGGAAAAGAAAGAAAATAGCGACGATATTGTGGAAAGTTTGGAATATTGTGAAGTAGAATGTAGAGACTACTTAAAAGCTGTTTGTAGAGCTAAATTCCATGACACACAGAAATCTGGTACAAAGCTGTATGGTTTTACTCTTGTTGTTTTTAGTTGTTGTGGTCTTTTTTGATTTGGGGTGTTTTGGTTTTGGAGTTTTTTGCTTTGCTTTGTTTTGGGATTTTTTTTGTTTTGTTTTTAGTAAAGCCCTGGTCAGAGTTTTCAGAAGCTTCGCTCCACTCGTTTACCCGCGTGCTAAATGGGATCGGTCGCTGTACGGAATTTCACGTGTCCGTTTCCATATAGATTTTTTTTCTTCTTTTTTTTTTTTTAATTGCTCATCCTTCTTAGTCAGCTTTATATGGTGGAGTGGAAATGAAAGAGTTTAAGAAAACGCATCTCCCGTTAGAGCGCCCGTGAAAACCGGGCCCTGATGGGGAGAGGGGTGTGTGTGGCAGCTGTGATTTAGCCTCCCCTTTGATCACAGCGCAGCCCTGTTTGAGGCGATGCTGCACGCAGGCAAAGCAAAGGCCGGGGTTTTACTGATCTCATGAGCTCCTGAATAGGGCTAGAAGGGGAATGACAGAGGAAGAAGAAAGCTTTGGAAATGAAAAGGAAACCCCGTGAACCCGACCAGCATTATTGGCTGGATTTGCCTACCAGGGAGCCGCTCAGTTTCTGCCAGGCTAATTCTGCTCCAGCTCCTCTCCCCTGCACCCCCGACCCCACCTCCCCCTCTCCCTTCCCTTCTTTCAGACTTTTTTTGTTGCCGAGGCAGGGCTGTAGTAACTCGGTTCTCAGGCTGGGAACCCACTGAGCTGTTGCCATGGTCACTGGGAAGCTCTTGGTGCCATGTGCTTCAAAGGGAACCTTTCCCCTCCTGGAATTCCTGCCTCCTCTGCAGCCAGCACAATGAGGCTCCTTCTCCTCTCCCTGCCAGCGCTCGTTTTGCTCCAGAGGAAGGGAAAAATCCATTTTCCTGCAATACCTGGCACACGCCTGCATCGCCCGTACCGCGATGGCAGCACCTGCCCGTGCCCTGCACATCCAACATCCACCCCCCTCGTTTTCCCACGCCTCCATTGGGTTTTTTTGAAGCAAATGATATCTGTCAAGATAGTGAAATAAATACAACCCATCAGTGCCGTTGTCTGATTATCTCAGTACAGGATAGATAGTGAGAAAATACTGAAGGTTTGCCTAAAAGTAGTCCTCGTTCCCTTTCTGCAGGCTTGGAAGTCCACGGGGAAGGATTTTGTTCCTGTTTCTTTTCCAGGGCCTGCTGAAAGGACTGCAGTTAATGGGACATATGTGTTTGAGGATGTGCATCTGAGTAGAACCCTAACAAAGAGAGGATGTCCCTGCTACTACAGCTTCCTGTTTTCTTCACATCAAAGGAATCTGTAATATGAGGAAATTCCTAACAGTTCTTCCAGTATCCATTCACTTCTAAGAGTTTATTTACAAAAACACTCACACAGATACTGGCTAGAAGGATCTCTCCTTTTGCCATGTGATCATTATGGTTATGCCACCTAGATGAGGGCCAAAATCATCATAACTTGAGTCTGCGTATTTGAAGTTACACTGTTACTTCTACAAATGTCTTTTGGTGTCATTTATCTTCTGACACTTGCCAACATTTATCCTGTTTCTCGCTTCCCAGCGCTAGCAGTGTGGTCAGCCCTCTACAGCACAGAGACATAACCATTTCTGGAGTTCTGGTGAAATGGCATAGATGAGGTCAGAAGAGGGGGCAATATATGGGTTTTCAGTAAGAAGGTGGATTTCTATAATGACACAGAGTAGTCAGGTCACATCATCCTGATAGGGATAAGTGTATTTTTGAACGAAAAAAATAAATTACATAAAGCAAAATGCTTTTACCAAAAGCTCAGTGTGTTTTTCCTTCCCACCTTCTTGCCTCTCCCTCTATCCCCCTCAGACCATAGCCTAACGACACGCCTGTTTCAACAGATTGAAAAAGGGATTTGAATGGGAAAGAAAAAGGAAGAAATGCTGCCCTTAAGAGCGTTTGGCTGTAGAGGCCATGGGGCATGAAGGAACAGTCTCATGGCTGTAGTCGGAGTCTTGAGTCCATCCGTGCCTTCCTCCTGTCTTTCCTCTTTAAATCCTCTTATTTCATGACTACTTTCCACCGTAATTCCAGCAGGGCCTTTGAGGAGAGAAGGCAGAGGTTGGGCACAGACCTGCCAAGGAAGGTGGTTCCGTTCTGGAGACAGAGGGAAGGTGCGTGGTGGGTGCGGATCCTGCCATGGGAGGTGGAAAAGGAAAGAAGAGAGTGGGATGAAGGCGATGGGAGGGATGGACAGACTGGGGCAGACCCCGGTTCTGAGGTTCAGAAGAAATAGATCTACCAGGTTTTAATTCACGGGTGATGGTGGGCCCTTTCCATCGGCAACTCGTGCCAGGGATCTCTTAGTGTATTATTTCACCAACTTACTTTTTGTGCCCACTGCACGGTTATGAAAAGCAACCGCTATTCTTGCGTTTCTCCCTCCAGGCACTCCTCAGATTGGCTATTGTTGGATTGATTACTTTAAATAAATGTCCGCTTTTAGAGTGGAGTCCTTCGCAGGCCCCACCACCATCTTCCCTCCTCTCCAACCAACTGTGGAACGCAGCTGCCTCTCCCTTCGGCTAAAGCAGCAGCTGCTGTTGCACAACACGTGTTACTGGAGCCTTTGCTCGGCCAGAGCTCCCAGGGAAATCCATGGAAGCCCAGACTGAGGGAAGAAGGAAATTCTTTTATTATTATTATTTTTTTTAAGATATCCCCCACATATGAGTAATAGCAACATGTCAGTGATTTATGACTCTTAAGTTTTTGGACCCTCATGATTCTATGTGCCCTATGAGCCTCTCAAACATTGAGAGATATTTTGATTTTACATGCAGAATGTACCTGTTTCTCCACCAAAAGAAATGTACAATGGCAGACGGGCTGGAAGAATGACAGAAATGGGGTCTGAAGCAGGAAAGTGAGTGGACAAGTAAGAGTAGCTCTGCTGGAGTCCAGAAACAGGCACAAACGGCGGCTGGCAAGCAGCATCAGATAAATGGATCAGAAAGGGAAGGAAATAAGGAGGAGATATGGAGACAGGGAATGGAATTATTTAGAACTTCGCAGACGAGTGACATGCCTAATTTTGGTGCATTAAGAGACAGAAGGCTCTGAAAGAAACTGGAGACTCGGGGAGTGTAAGCAGAGCTGCATCAGAGGGACTCCGATAAAATAAAAGATGGGCGGATACAGTCAGCGGTGGCAGAAAACAGTGGATCCTGAGTAATTGCAGACATAAAGTGGGAATGTTTTGCAATGGTTTTCACAAGGTTAAAAGAGAAAATACAACACAAATTGTGCTTCATATCCTACTCCTTTGTGATAAGTCTTCAGAAGCTGTTTTTCTGCTCTAAATATTTTGTCTTTGTGCTGGCCAGGTGGGTGTTATCTAGAGGTGCCTGTTGGGGTGACCTGATGGCTTAATGTTTGTACGAAGTTCGAGGAATCAACTGCAAACGAGTCAAGTGATCGTACTCTGAACCCAAAGCGAGCATCAAAGGGGCGTTTTGGTCAATGTAATGAGCACTGACCAAGCCATTTGCAATTGTAGCAGGTTATTTCTTGGAGATCAGAGCTGGACATCTGTGGTATGAATTCTCTAGGCAGACTGGGTATATCTTATCAACGTTGGCATAGCTGTCGCCTTGGAATTGCTCGATATGGATAGGAAACTCATCAAAACTAGTGAAAATATCAAAAGCATGTATGTATGCTATTGCATTAACGTCTGGGTAGTTGGTCTCAGTTGGTTGGTTCAGTTGGTGAGCCAAGAGGATGCAGCTCAGACATTTCATTTTTCATAAATGCTCAAAGAGCTTGGTCAGCTTTGGACAGGAAAAAAAGATGGACCTTAGCCCCGAGGATCCAAATAGTGAGCTTTTAAGAGACGGGGAGGGGAAGGCATTTGCAAGGAGCACAGAACGCATGGACTCTTGAGTCCGTGGAGTGTTGAAACTCCCAGAGGGTCCCGTCAGCTGAGTGTAAGGGACTAATGAGCCAGCCTGGCTGTTTATGGGCTGTGGTTAACCTCTTGCAAGTTAGGATTTCCTGTCGCCAGCAATGAGCTGTGACCGCCAGCACCACAGTGTTAATGATGAGGTAGGGGCTGATGAATGGCTGGACTCCAGACAGCAGCCTTCACTGGCAAAGAATCAAGTGGCCAAAGGGGGAAAAACATTGATGTCTACAAGAGAAATAATGCAAACTCCAGAACCTATAATTCCCATGTTTAAAAAAAGAAAGGGAGAAAGAAACTGGGGACAAATTCAAACCAAGTGAAGCTTTTATCTCTGCATTCTGAATAGAAGATTGTTCTTCAGCAAAACTGGCTGCAAAAGCCAGGCCAGTTAAAACAATATGCAGGCTGCTTGCCTCCAAGTAACCAGAAATTGTTGGCTCGGAGTAGCCTGCTCTGAGGAGCCAACCTGCTGGGAGACGTTATCCAAGCAACGGCCTGAATGTAATTCCTCCCGCTGTGGAATGGCTCTTTGGCAAATGAAGACCCTAATTAGAGATGGAAGGGTTTCTATTTTGTTTTTCTTTAATCCTTACCCTGAGGCCTCTGCAATACAGCCATGTCTCTGCTTGTGTGCAGAGAAGTTTCCAGTTTCCCTTTGTAACAAAAATCCTCCACCTTTTTGATTCTTTTTTCCCCTCTTTTTTCTTTTTCTTGCTTTTTTAATTTTTTTCCCCCCTTAAAAATCAACAAACTAGCAACAAGGGCCCACCACAGTTTGGGACCTTGAAACTAATCTAATCCAAAACCAAGGATCACCGTTTGAAAGAGAGTCCAGGTCATCTTAGCCAGCCCATGGAAAGTTGCTGGATAAACTGGAATACTGTGCATCTTTTTACTACTGAACTTATTACCCAAGCTGATTCCTCCAGTAGAGAGGGAGAGGGAAAGAGAGAGGGAGGATCTCGCTGGATCAATAGTATTCCACTGGATACCAAGGGAATTTTACACACCGTTGTTCATTCAGAAAGATTGAATGGGGTTTACGTGTGTATTCTGTAGTCTTGGATGCAGATGCTCATCCCGGCCAGAGAGGATGGAACCACCAGGGGAATGTGCTACAGCATTTTAATGCTAATCTGTGTAGGAGTGAAAACACATTTGCTGCTCAAACAGCTCACGGTGGTATATGTGACATCTGTCTGAACACCTTCTCAGACTGGATGCAGGCACGGAATAACCCTGCAGAGAACACTGCATTTTCTGTTGGGACTTGGATCTACTGTTTCATCACCTCAGGTGATGATAGCCTTATCTCTAAAATGTCCTTGTTTACGGTAGATACCAACCTACAGATGAGGGACAGCTACTTGAGGATGAGGCTAAGCAAGAGAGATGCTACGAAGCAGAAAACAACATGAATTTTCATTCGCATCAGTTTCTTACAGTTGAAAATTGGTATATACCCCAAATTGGCCTGAATCTCTCCTAATTCTTCATGCTTAGTTATGCTTGCTTTCAATTGTCAGCACTTCTGGTGGGCTAAGGTCATATTCATATCTTGTCTGACCTTCCAGATAGGAGACAGCAGTATGATATGAACAGGCACAAAGCTCTTCAGCCTGTCAAATATTTTTTGGTTAATTTAGATGTGCCAGTATGTCTCAGACCTCCATAAATACCTCAGACCTGTTCTGTGTTCTCCATGATTTCACACATGCTGGATCTGTCTGAAATTTCTTCTCTTTCCTAAAATATTTAAACATTTACCTAAATCTGTGGGTTGGAAACTATGGCCCAAAACTATTATTTTGTTGAAAAGAACCTTCTGCGCTAAGGTGAAGCGTATTTCCCAGGAGGACTGAACTTCCCCATTGAATTTGCTGCAACTGGACGGAATTCCTGCAGGACTCAAGAATTTTTTTAAGCTTTGCCATCTCCCCTTCTAAATGCAAGACATAATTCTTATAATTCTTTGTTTTCCCTTTTGATGTATATACGTACCAGTTTATAATGTTGAGGTAGTTTTCTGTTAGAGCACAAGCCTTGTGTATCTGAGGCAGGGAGAGCTTTGGTACATTCTATTTGCAGAGCTTGGGTGCTATAGGTATACTTGTATTTTTCATCATTATTTTTTTTTGTATGTAGTTATATGTAGTTTTCGTCATTATCTTAGATCTAGATTGCTGTTTCTAGTTCATCTACTTTCAGCACACCCTCAACGGAAAGATAAAGTTAAGAATTACCTGGGTTGGCTGCAGTGGTATTTTATAGTCTGTGATTCCTTAGTACACAATTTCTGAAATATACTCATCTTGTGACTGTTACTTTTGGAGGTAACTGTATATAGGAATTCCTGTATATAGGAATTCTGTTGCTCTGAAAATGTGACAGAATTATAAATTATTATCAAGTGTGGCAGCATTTCTGTGTAACACCATGAGCACATCCACTTACATCTTGCCGAGTGTGCCAGGCTCTCAGTGAACGTGTTACTGACTTCAGGGTCTCGCTCTCCAACTCCGTCTTCTCCCAGTGGCACCAGTGCTAGCCACAGGGTGGGCTCTGGTAGCCAAGGGCACCTTTCTGGGCAGGAGGTCCCACAACTTTGAAATGTTACACGAGAGGTCTGAAACCAGCAGGTTTTGCTGTGCTCGGGATTAAATAATTGTCTTTTTCATGTTGTTTTCACTTAGTCTAGGCTCGGAACTGATCACAAGGTTTCTCCCTCACCCCGGAAAAGAGAGATACTCTTGGCTTTTTTTCTTCTTCATTTTAACTGCTTGAGAGCCTCTCAGTACTGAGTGGGATGGATCACACTGGTATATATTGTTGATGTGATTATGTACTGCATGAGGGGATATTTTTCTTAAAGGTACATATCTTTTAAGTTTTTAATTTTTTTTTACAGAGAAGTACATTGGTTAATAATTGTGATTATGTTTTTAAATTTAAAAATACTGCTTTGCACTTTCTATACTACTTAATTGATAAAGCAACTGTCAAAATGCCCTATAATGCAGTATCTATAGGGCACATGTATAAAACACTCCGAAGTGCCTGAGAAGTGGAGTTGAGTATTCCAGTCAGGAAGGTGTTTTATGCTGGTGTGATACTTGGGGAACTCACGATCTTGTGATATTCTGCCTTGGCTTTCAGGCAGAAATCTCAGAAAAGCTTTGAAATGGCCTCCCGCTTACGCTCGGCTTAACTCAAGTTTCTGGAATTCCCGGGGAATTGTACATTAACAGGGCTGAGGCATCAGCGGGTTAATCTGTAACTTCTGCTGTTTGCAAAGCAAATGATGTCCTTTTCTCCTTCCTCCTCTGCCCCGCGGAATTGGCCCGTGGCCTGGCTTTCTCCCTCCAGCGCTGGTTCAAGGGGCAAGGTGTTTCGGTGGCTGAGCCCGGCAGCGGCGCGGGAGGGAGACGGGGGACGCCTGCCTTGTTCCCGTGCTGTTGTCTGTATTCTCTGTAACTCTGAGAGGGGAAAAAAAAAGTTGTATTTGACACAACGCTGTGGGGTTTGTGCAGGATTCCCGGTGTCAACTGGAGTGGCTTTGCCTGTGGCTGACGTGCTGTGCTTTTGCAGGCACAGTGGCGAGTCTGCACTAAAATTGGGTTTATTTTGCCGAGGAGATAACATTATATTTTCTGTTCCCCAGCAGCAGCTGCTGCTAACTGAATATATTGTGGGTAGTCAAACGTCAATAGGAAATAAATAAGAAACACACATTCTTGCTTACTTTAGCAGATAGTGTTCCAGATGTATTTTCAAAATTGTCTGAATAGTAATTTCCACTGTAGTTGATGTTTTAGCAGCCAATATAGTGGTGTTCTTAAACATACTGACAGATTTTGCTGAGCTGTTTTGTTGGGGTTTTTTTCTCCCTCCTCCTTAATGGGATGTCTCTTTTGTGCCCACTTACGGGGAGGAGCATCTGAAGTATTCCAGTGAAGAGTACTTTCCTCTTTGCAGTAGTAAGTATGGCGCTGTAAAGCCGCCTGTGCTGTGGAATCAAGGTGGAAAGAACTTCCTGAAATTGGTCCTGAAAAGAGAACCCTTCTCTCAAGTCGTCACAATTGTATCAAAAACCAGGTTTAGATTTTATTGTGGAGCTTCATGTGATGCCATTTCTGTCATATGGAACATCTAATGCTGCCATCCATAGAATGGGGTGCATTTCTTACCTACAGGGTTCATGTACCACATACTGTACTTATAATTAATATTTGTTATTTACAATGCACTAAGTTCCAAGAAGAGAACTCTTAGAGTTGGACGAGCGATCCAATTAATCCAGGAGGCCAGTGCACGAAGACCTATACGTGGTTCTTGGCGCAAGAGCATTTGTGAGAACATAGTGTTAGAAGAGCAGGATATACCTGTGGGTTTACATGGGCAGCCAAGACTTAAAGCATCTTTTCCTTCCTTTAATCCAGCAGTTTTATCTAGATGGTAACTTAAAGAAAAAAAAGGTGTATTTATAAATAGTAATCTGGCTGTACCAATAGGTATTTTCAACAGCAGGTATTGAGTTACTATCTTAATAAACGTGTAATGCATTACTATGTTGATGTAAATGGCAGAGCTAAAAGTGATTAATGCACTTTGATTTCCCCACCTATGGTTCGAAGCCTCAGTTCTTCTCTCCTCTGTAATTTCTTCACTCTCTGCAACCCATTAGGTGAGTGTCATGTCCTCCTGTATAAATACAGCTCTATATTGTGAGGGAATTCTAACTCTGGCAAAGAAGTAAATGCAGTGAACAAAGGCTTATGTTGTCGGTACAGTTTTTCTCATAAATAGGGCCTTGTTAAGCAGCTTTTCTTATGTAGGTTTCCCCACTGTTGCATAATAACGGCCATGTTAATTGGAATGAGGCCATGCTAGAAAGCCGAGGAGGAGATGCTCACAATGTTTGGATCCGCAAGCATGTAAGGTCCTTCCAGATGTCAGCAAGTGGATGACCTGGCTGTTGTGGTTGCTGCTGTCCTGCCTGGTGTGACTGACCGAGAGGAAGCAGTGTACCCGTTCAATCATCATCTCGAGCCTCAGGTTCAAAGTTTGTCTCATCAAGGAAGTTGTTCTTTCCTTACTGTATTAGTCTGGTCCACAGGAAGGGAGTGCAGAGCTCCTCAAACCTTTCTAGTTTTCTTGGAGGTAATAACCAGAATTTCCTCAGGCCTGGAGATGCGAAGAGATGCTTTCCTCACTCTTCTGTGATAAGTGTTTCCTCTCATCCTTTCCAGGTTACAGGATCTAGTAAATTCTTCCACATCTTAATTTGAGGCAGTATTTAATGTGCATCTTCTTGGTGATGGTTATGAGCAGTGAGTTCATAACAAGTACGTACGTTCCAGGATAGATAGTCCTTTCTCTATGCACCAAGGATACCTTTTGTCCATCCTGTTTCATCCTAAGAGATTCAGTTCCTGGACCTGGTGCATTTAGGGCAGAATCATTCATTGCTTGCTTGCATTTTATTCTGGTCTGCTTGTTTTGATCAAATCTGTAGATGGAGCAAGGACTATGAGATCAACAATGATTTTTACTCTTCTGGACATGCTGCAAGATGAAGTCTAATAGGCTTAAATAGAACCCCTCAGCACTTGTCTTTCACGTCCTTTTTATTTTCAGCCTATTCACTGCTACGTTTAGTTTTGTAGTGTCATTCATGCACAAGACAGCAGATTTTTTTGAATGTTTGGGTTTTTTTTTTTTGTGACTTGCCAAGGGGAAACTCTACCAACTTGCTTGATCATTCCGTGCCTGGCTTATGATTAACTGAAATGTCTTTGAACCACTTTTAAGCTGTTGTATACTATGTCAGAGACAAAGAAGGAAAACAATCCAGTAGAAATTGCTGCGAAGACTTGAAAATACTAATTTTTATTACTTTATTAATAATTTACTACTATTTAATACTAATACAAAGAGTCCCTCTCCAGCTCTCTAAAGGGAGCCTACAGGAGAGCTGGGGAGGGACTCTTTGTCAGGAGGTGTAGTGATAGGACAAGGGGCAATGGTTTTAAATTGGAAGAGGGGAGATTTAGATTAGATATTAGAAAGAAATTCTT
>JAOTQQ010000005.1:31211759-31251636 GCA_026546715.1 Gallinago undulata
AAGGCCAGGTTGGAGGGGGCTTGGAGCAACCTGGTGTGGTGGGAGGTGTCCCTGCCCAGGGCAGGGGGCTTGGAACTAGATGGTCTTTAAGGTCCCTTCCAACCCAAACCATTCTGTGATTCTATGATGTAAATTACTAGAAGTGCAGTTACCTTGTTTTTGGTTTTGTTTTTTTATTACCCTTTACAAAACAGAAGAGTACCTCTCTGTAGCTATAGTGCTTGTCTTCTGTGCCTTAAAACAAACGACTCTGAGAAGGGGCTATGGCACCTTCGCTGATTTCTGTCAGTTGCCTGGGAATGGAATTGAGGAAATGTCCGTTTGCCAGGGGTTAAAGCATGGTAAAGTTTAAAGCATGTACCAATACTACTTTTTTTTTTTCCCCACCATTCACACACCCAATGTGCGTCTTTATTTTTGATCTAGGTTTGGGCCACTTCGTTTAGTGAAATGTCTTAGGGGCAGCCTTCAAACGCTGACTAGCTCGAAACGAGCAAGTCACATGCCTGTTATAGACTGGCATTATTTTAAGCGGGACTTACACGGCCGCGTTATTTTGAGCTCTCCCGATTACGGGCAGGATATATATATATTTGATTATTTTTTTTTCAGAGACCTTTTAGCTGTAATTACCCGCCAGAGGCGGCCCCAGGTGCGCCGCGGGCCCCGCCGCCATCTTGAGCTGAGGGGAAGGAGGTGGAAAAAGCAGCCTCCGCGCTCAGGCCCCGGCCTGCTCGCACTCGTCCGCTCCTCAACAAAGTGCAGCGGTTTTAAAAACGAGCTGGAGGAGAAAGAGGGGGGAGGAGGAGGAGGAAGGGGGCGAGGAGCGGCAGGCTGTGGTGTGTTGGCGGCTGCTCTCTGATCTGCTGCCAGCCCAACCTGGAAGGTCAGGCGGGGCTGCCGCCAAACCGCGGAGCCGGAGCCCCGGCAGCGCTGGAGCGGGCTCTGCCGCCGCGGCGGCACCCACCTTCCCCGCCCTCCGCCGCGGGGAGCGGCCTCGGCACCGGCCTCCGCCGCCCGTGGTCCCGCTGAGCGCCCGGGGTCTCGCCGGGGGCCGGTGGCTGCCAGAGCGGGGTGCGCTTCCCGGGGGCGGTCACATCACCGCGTGGGTTGGGATCGGGGTTTAAACCCTCGACAGGATAAAAAAAATAAATAAATCTGCGTCTCCCGGTTCTCCCAATGTGGCCGGGCCGGGGGAGTCGGGCAGGACCAGGCCGGCCTGAGGGCAGCGGGGCCGGGATGGAGCTGGGGAGCCCGGTGGGCCCCGTGGCGGGATGGAAGGGGAATGGCAAGGGTGCAGAAGGGCCGCAGGGTGAGGAGAGCCACTGGTGGAGGAGGGCTGGAGCTTTCCCTGTGGCCCACCATAGTCCTCAGGGATATAGACCTCAGGGGGTCTGCAGAAAGTGTGTGGGGGGGGTTCACCCCACTTGCTGTTCCCATTTCAGCATCTGATCTTACAGTACAAAGTAAGGAATACAGGTTACAGCTGGGTGGTGGAAGCTGCGCTCTATGCTGCTAACTTGGTGTGTTCACAAAATTAAGGGTGGGTTTTGGTTGTTTTTTATTTTTTCTAATCCCTGAACCAACCTGCAAAAGCTCTTCAAAAAATCTCTGCAGAGATCAAAGTGCCTGGCTTGTTGACTGACCGTCCTCAAAGAACACCCTAAGTGGCCTGAACTGTTCTACCAGTGCTGCGTCTCTGTAAAAGGTGCCTGCTAGGGAAACCCGGATGAGTCTCACCTTGGGGCCACTGCCATGGAGAACGTGTAGTAGATTCCTTTTAACTTCTCCTCCCCGAGAGCTATTAGCGATTAGCCAGGTGTGCTGACTTCAAAGGGACAAATACCTGCCGAGCTGAGAGAGACCCCATGTGGGAGCTGGTTTCCCTCATGCGCTCTCTGATGGGCTTGGTTGATTTAAAATGAAAAACAAAATATAAGAATAGAGCGAAGAAAGTGACCTGTAAGCGATCAAACTAACATCTCTATAGTGGCCTAGGTTCTTCTTGGAAAACACAGAGTGATATTTCATAATTTGTCACTTTCATGTGTTTGTTTTCTGTCTCGGCTGAAGTTTAGGTTCTGTAGTCTCTCTGAAGAGCCAGTGTCCTCTTGGTGCTGTTGGTGACAGCTCTTCATCGCTGGGGGAAATAGTTACTTTTATTCTGCATCCAACAAAGGCAGGAACATCTTTGAGAAGTTACTGGGAATGTTTGCTCTGTGGAGCCCTTGAGCAACGTTCAAACAGAATGTACATGTTCTGCACAGCCACAGAAACTGGTAAAAACACCCTGTCTTAGCCTCAGCGGTTAAAATACTGTTTTCTCTGTCCCAGAGGATTCAAATATGTTCTAGAGTCTCCTCTGTGCTGTTGGTAACTCCAGGTTTGGACCGCATATTTGATGAAGAGCTGTGCACTTTAATAGGTCTGATTTTAGCTGTAAGAAGTGTTGTGTGCAGCAGTTCTGACCTCTAATGGTCAGAAGGAGCAGTGTTCTCTGAAGCACTTTTTGCAAGGGTTGTGAGATGCTGGTTTCTCATGATTGTGAGAATGATGCTGAAAAGGTGGAAAGAAACTGGTCCACCTTTATTTTATACACTAGTGAGCTTGTCTCTCCACCCCGAATCACAGGGAAGACTGTTTTTAATGGTGCTTCTAAGTAACATGGGGAAAAAGAACATAATTTAATGTTAAAAAGTTCTTATATTTAAACTCTTTAGAGGGTCTAAATCACATTTTAATTCCTTTAAAAGCTTGTTGAAGGAGTGTGAGAAGGAAGGAGCAGAGAGATTGTAGAAGCTATAGCGAAGTCTAATTACATTCTGTGTTGGATCAGGAACTCCTGTGTTTGCAATTACTCTGTCATTTGTTTTAACTACACAGAAGCACAAAAACGTTAAGTTTGCTATCTGGAGATGAGGAGAGGGAGTCATTTCTGAGGTAAGAAGTCATCTTTTGGGGTGGGACTGAGGATGCTGTCTTTCTTATTGCAGGCAAAACGAGCAGTACAGCGAGGAGCCACAGCGGTCATCTTTGATGTTTCTGAAAACCCAGATGCCATTGATCAGGTATGAAGAAAGGAGCCCAGTTTTATTACAGCTTCTGCCGGGTTCGTTTAGGGTTGCTGAGGCTGGACTCGAGGGCACACAGCTCTTGGAGCATACCTACCTTAGGACACACAGCTGCTGCCCCTGGGTAACACGGTGCTGTGATTCTCCTGCTCATCTTCTGGCAGGCAAGAAGCAGTGGAGGTGGTGAGAATCTGGTAGATAAAGTTTGGGGAGTTACGTTTTTTTTTTCTTCTAGCCGGTGCTAGAAGCCAGAATTCAGGCATGGGGTTGAGGATGACAAAGGTTTGAGAAGGGCCACAAAAAAATTTTGCCTATTATTTGGTCAAGGAGATTTTCTTTGCCCAGCTCTGGGTACAAAACACAGGGTGTTTGGCCCTGCTCAGCTTATCATCAGTTGTGTTGTTGAGCAGCTGCTATTTTTGAGGTTGCAAAATGGCTTTCCAACCCAATTCTAAACAAGATTCTTAAAAAACTGTCCTGGTTTCGGGGGGGATGGAGTTAATTTTCTTCCTAGTCACTGGTATAGTGCTGTGCTTTGGATTTAGGCTGAGAATAATGTTGATAACACACTGATGGCTTAGTTGTTGCTGAGCGGTGCTCATACCAAGTGAAGGATTTTCAGCTTCTACTGCCCTGCCAGTGATGAGCTGGGGGGCACAAGGGGCTGGAAGGGCACACAGCCAGGAGAGCTGACCCCAGCTGGCCAAAGGGACAATCCAGGCCACAGGACCTCATGCTCAGATATAAACCAGAGGGCAAAGCTGGCCAGGGGCTGCCTCTCAAGGACTAACTGGACATCAGTCAGGGTATGATAAGCGATTGCTTTTAATTTCCATCACTTGTCTTGGATTTTATTTCTCTTTTTGTTATTTTCCTTTTCATTACAATTTGTTGTTGGTTTTTTTGGTTGGTTTGCTGGAGTTGTTTTTTCTTTTAATTTCAGTTATTAAACTGTTCTTATCTCAACCCCAAGAGTTTTCTCTTTGACTCTTCTGATCCTCTCCCCCATCCCACTGGGCAGGGGGAGTGAGCAAGCAGCTGTGTGCTGCTCAGGTGCCTCCTGGGGTTAAACCACAACAAAATCTTCTAAACATTTATTTCTTGCTCGCAGCTGTTCACAGATTTCTGGCGTATATATTTTGTAGACAAGCAGAGTTTTTCCTTTTTTGGGGGTCTCGGTACAACTTCCATCTTTTCATTTGAAGTGGGTGAGGTGGTAGCTCTGTGAAATGCTTTGGCAAGATCCTTCCACCCAATTCTGAGTTATTTGAATAGAGAGAAGAAACGTAATAAGTGCAAAAATAGTCTGTATTTGGTTTAGCTTTGTTTTGCCTTGAAAGAAAACTGCTCTTTGCGCTACGGTAGAAACAAATGAAGCTTAATTTTTTAAGTGCAGCCTGAATGTCTTGGGGAAAAGAGAACCCGTCAGTGTTTACATTAAAAAAGCTGGCTTTAATTCTGAAATGAGCATCTGTTGGACAAAGGAATACAGACCCTGCAATGGATGCTTTGAGAACTGTGCTCTGCATGTGCATCAAGGCTACAGCCTTGATCTTCCAAACATTCTCAGGGATATTTTTTCTCCTTTTATACACAGAAAAATTATCTGCACAAAGACACAATCTGTGTTTTTCCAATTTTTTTTCCTCTGGATTACAGCTTCCAGTTACTTTCAGCCCCCCCCGCTCTGAACTTGCAGAGTGGAGTTACTGCCTCTTGCTCTCTTTCCTCTCCCAGCGACTGCTGATTCTTGATAATAAACTGGGTGGAACTGTCTCCAGTAGTTGGGAAACTAGTCCAGTGGGTGAGGAAATATTTTGGGGGTACCAGTGGAGTGGAAGGAGGTTAGTGGCTTGGTGCAGTAGCTGACAAAGTGGGCTCTGTTAGAGGGCAGGGCAGCAGCCTGTGCAAACACTCCCAAAGGGGAGAGGAGTGACTGGACCAAGCTTTCATACCTCAAGTATCACAGTTACTTCATTGCCTCTTTCTTGTGATGCTCTGGACATTTGCCTTTTGTGTGTTTTGATTCTCAGCCGAAGTCTTCAGAACCCTTAACATCAAGGGATACCAATCAATTTGTCTTTAAAATAAATATCATTTTGGCACTCGCCATGGAATTTTGGAAACCAATGACAGATGGATGACAACGGAGGAAAAACTGACACGAGTTCATCTGAAATATCTTTGATTCAAATGGAAGTATCCAAAGACAGGGAGGGGAGCTGTGTCTTGTGCTATAGTCTAAGAATGAAGCTTGTATTTTTAGAAATGTTCTGTGAAGTCTGATTTGTTTCTTAGTTTTACTTTCTGCATAGTTCAAAGAGGAGTAGCAGCACCCAGAGCATCACCTTGAGCAAAAGTTTGTCAGTGTGCAAAATCTAATCTGGAATCGGTGGATTTCTTCTCAGACAAGAAAGCTCGAGAGAGAATCAGTGTCTGGGGGTGTAGGGACAGAGATTGGATTTGGCCATAGGCCAGCAAGCCGTGTGGATGCATAGGAACCCTGGGCTGATTCAAGTACTTCAGCTAGTTTTTAGCTTTTCAAAAGACATCTATTTTAAAAATTGTTTGATTGGTGTTCTCAGAAGCTCGGTCAAATGCCAGAAAGAATCTGTTTTTAATGTCTCAGTGGAATCTTGTCACCGTTGTCTGGACAGATGAAGTAGAGTACTTCGTAGGCAGGATGATAGATCAGTCAGTTGGTAATTTCTACATGCTCTAGCCAGAAACAACAGGTAGATATCAACAATGTACATACAGTATCTCTGTGTCCGGGTTAATTTTCACAAGCAGGGAGGAGGCAGAGCCAGGACTGCTGATCCAAACTGGCCAAAGGAATATTCCATACTGCGTGACATTATGCTCTCAGTATATAACTGGGGGAGTTGGAGGTGTGGTGGGGCTGAGCATCAGGTTCCAGGTGGTGAGGAACTGTATTGTGTATCACTCACTTTGCATATTCTTTTATCAGTATTATTATTATTTTTCTCTTCCTTTGCTGTTCTATTAAACGTTTTTATCCCAACCCATGGTTTTTACCTCTTTCTCCCGATTCTCCTCCACATCCCACATGGAGGAGAGGAGTGGGCGAGTGGCAGCGTGGTTCTAATTGCTGATGGGAGCTAAACCATGCAGCTGCTGTTCAACTTGCTTACACTCCTGTCGTCTCATTCCTTTCCCTGTACCATTTCCATCTGCTTTTCTGTGCCTTGATTATTTTCTATCAGCCAGCTCCTGTACTAGGATTTTTCTTGTGGGTCAGAATAAACTGTGTGGTGCTGTCTTGTAACCAAACAAATCTCTTGTCTTGTTATTCCCCACTCTGGGGAATAGTTCAGCAGGTTGGGTTTTTGGATTTGTTGACCAGATAAATTTCACAGTCTCCACTGTATCTGACTGGATAAAGCCCTGAGCAGCCCGGTCTGATGGCAGAGTCGAGCCTGCCTTGAGCAGGAGGTCGGACTCGTAGGGTGTCTTCTTTTCTGATTCTATGATTTGGCCTTTCAGGAAAACTTAGCTGGACCTAGAAGGAAATTTCAGAGTGAATTAAGTTATCTAATCGGATGCTTTAGTCTTTGAGGCCCCCATCCTTCAGTCAATAGCTCTGGTGGTTGTTAGAAACCAAATAACTGTTTGAATGAGCTCGCTGAGTTAAACAGCAGAAATTACAGACTTCAATAAATTGACTAGGTACAAGAGCCTGAAAGACAGGAGATTTTTCAGAAAGCCAAAGAAATTTGTATGCGAATAAAATAACAATAGAGTTGAAATAACGAGAGATTCAGAAAATGTAGCAAGGTGAATTTTTATGGAATGTGCTGAATTTTTATTCTTTTTCATAATGAGGTTTAACTTTTTACAGTAGTAGTATATGCACTGGGACATGATGCAGTTAAGTTGAAGCTGCCATTCGGAAATAACATTTGCTTATCCTTAATCTTAGTTTTGGTCAATAAAACAAAAGAGCAGCTTAAGTCATAAGCTTAATTCAGGTTTTACTCTGGGGAATACTTAAGTGAAGATCCAGGCTGGAAGAGAACAATTAGTACTTGAATCGATTTCCCATTCATATTCCTTTACTCTTCTCTCCGTTGTCCAACAGAGCGGTAGTTTTCCTGAAACATGCCTTTTGAGTAGATTATTTTTTTGTTCTAGCTGAACCAGGGCTCAGAGGACCCTCTGAAGAGACCGGTGGTGTACGTGAAGGGTGCTGATGCTGTCAAGCTAATGAACATAGTTAACAAGCAGAAAGTGGCACGAGCGAGGATTCAGCATCGCCCCCCACGGGTGAGGCTTTAAGAAACCTTATTTAGGTATTAAACTGCTGTTAATTCCTGCAGTGCTTGCTAAATGCACTGACTGTGAAGAGGTTTTTATGCTCCCCGTGAGCATTAAAACATGTGAAATTCTGTTAACCTAAATAAATTGAGCAACTGCACTGTGGACAAGCAGCTACGCTTGATGTAAGTATGGAATCTGCAATGTGGCATCTGCTGTCTTTCATAAGGATTCTTATGAACATACAAATGGCTAAAAAATTTATATAATAGAAGTTTTCCTTTTTTTAAAATTAAATAACTTAATTATTGCACACTTCTGATAGTTCAGATTTGATAGGTAGTCTGCCCTATGTTAACTAATAATTTTGTGTAGTATTTTAAACATGGGCTAATTATTGAATACCTGGTATTTGTAATATAGAATAGTTTTTCATGAGTGTTTTTTTTTGACACTCTCTACATGCAGTTTAGAGATGAGGAATGAAGCTGTCCGAGTTACTACTTGGGTTTTGTTGTATTTTTATGGAATTCTTCCATTAAGAAATGTATTTGAGAAGTGGGCCATTTGCTGAAAATCCAAATGTTGATTTTTCACTCACTTAAGTATACAACCAAACCATTAAGTGGTGGTAAAAATTTGTGTTAGCGTGACTCAGTCAGAGACACTGTAAATCTGACTGGCATTTTTATGTATCTCATCCATTCGCAGTGACATGTGAAACCCAGGTTTTGTCTCATAGAATCCTGGTTAATGAACAGAACAGTGTGAACTTTTGCCGTTGTGACTGTGTGTGTTTGCTGAGAAAGCATAGAAAAGAAAGTAGCAATAGAGTAGCAATGCTCTAAAGAAAGGAAAAATAATCTTTTTGTTTTAATTTTTAAGCAACCCACCGAGTACTTTGATATGGGGATTTTCCTGGCCTTCTTTGTGGTTGTGTCTCTTGTTTGCCTCATTCTTCTTGTCAAGATCAAACTGAAACAGCGACATAGCCAGGTAAGAGCAGTACTGGAATATTCACCGGATGCTGAAATTCAGCTCCTTTTACTTTGTCCCAGACCTTGCTCTCTGCTTTTGGAAATGCCAGACACTGACTTAAAATAGCCACCTTTCTGGAAAGGGTGTTTTCCATGAATAATGCCTTTGGAACGCCTTTGGAAAAATTTGGAAATGTCTTTAAAGGAGATCTAGGTTGACCTGTGATGTTCATTCAGTGAAATCCTGAAACAAAAAGAGAACAGGAGGAGCCCATTTAACTCTTGGGAAGGAAGAACATTTCTAGTTGTTCAGATGCTGATGATCAGTAACACTGGTGGACTTCTAGAAGCCCAAGCTCCAGTTGCCATATTGCGGAGAGAATATCAGGATTGAAAATAAATTGCAACTCTTTTCAATAGAATAACATCTATTGATTCTTCATGGGAGAGGTTTCAAGGCAAAAAGTTTGGTTAGGAGACATTCCAGGTGAGATACTTTGAGTTTGACCTAGCAAACATGAAAGGGAAAGCAAGTAGAAGTTAATGGGTGCTGAAGTTGGTGGTTGTAAAGTGTCCAGTATATACGCAGAAAAGGAACGTAAAGCAGTGTAGATGCTCAGGGCTCTTGCTTTGGACATACTGAGCAGGAATCTAAAGATGTTATACGGGCTTCTTAAACTTCTACTATTCTACTATTAATTTAAATTTAGGGAGAAGGCTAAATGATACAGCTAATTCAGTAACATTTCATTTTAGTCCCTCTCTCAAGTATTGCCTCTGGCAACGTGGTAACAGCATAATGGGGTGTTACAGTCAATATTGATGCTTCAAAAAAGGTTCCTGACCAAGCCTTACGTGTTGCCTTCAATAGTTGCTGCCTATTAATCAGGCCCTTACAGTGTATCCCAATTGTCCTCACCTTCACCCTTTTTCAATTCAAAGTAGCTTATCATTCTCACTACTGCATGTGGCATATATTTTCATGAGGTTTCTGATCTAAATGCTTATTAGCCTTCTCTCTGCTTAGTTCATGAAATTGTACGTTAGCCTGGGCCTGGCGTGATTGGTAAGATACATTCATTTGATGTGATGGTGCTTCTCTGCTTCTACACTATAGTCCCTTGTGCAGCAGCATTGCCCTTTTTTTTAATTTTCTTCTTTTTTTTCTCTCTCTTCTGCTGTAGAATTCCATGAACAGGCTTGCAGTGCAAGCACTGGAAAAAATGGAGACCAGGAAGTTTAAGTCCAAAAGTAAGGGCCACCGGGAGGGGAGCTGTGGAGCACTGGACACGCTCAGCAGCAGCTCCACCTCGGACTGTGCCATCTGCCTGGAGAAGTACATCGATGGGGAGGTAAAGGCTAAATAGTTTCTTCAGCTTGGGCTGGGAATGGAGCTGGGTTATTGTAGCGCTGTGGGACGTGGCTGGCTGGTGGGCACATCGTGTGCTGAGGTTGTGCCTCTTGCCACCCTGATGGCATTGAGTAGCCAACTCAACCTCAGCTGCATTCTGCGCCTCCTGGAGAAACCTCAGGGACCTTGCCCCGTTCTACAAAGTGAGAGGTGAGGGATCTCATTCCACAAGTTGCTATCTCATCAAGTTGCTGTTCTGAAGAAGAACTTGTAAAGAAGTGAGGGTTGCCTCGACATCTAGGGATTTTTAGCATTCTTTTTTTCCAATTGAAGATTGGGTATGATTAAATGAAACTGGTAGGACCCAATCTGAATCCAAATGCGGTGTTTCTCCGCCAGCAGGTCGCAGCCTTGTGGAACTTCTTGCCAAAGCATGTTACAAATTCAAAACCTGAGCTCAGGGGGAGACTTGAGCAGTACTTGGCAGAAAGATCTGTTGCAGGTTTCTGAACTGGTGTAAATCCAGCAGGCTCAGGAAATCCTGTAAACAGATAACAGCTGAAGGATGAAGGTGCTGGTCAAGAGGAAAAATACCATATATGCTGTGTGGCTTTTGCTTTTCTCTGAGTGTTTTCCATTGCTGGTAGTTGTAGGCAAGGTGCATCATTAAATGGACTCTTAATTTCTTTTTTTTTAAGTTCATTTAGTATTCTAAGGAGAACTTTAATGATGGGCTTCTTCAAGGTGTTAGGTCGTAGGGACACGCAGCAAAAGGTGACCTGAAGAAATGTGGTATATCTGCAGTATATCTGCATGGAGTTCTAACTCACCTTTAGGCTATTCTGGTAGTGCCAGCTGATCACTACTGTTGTGTTTTTGGCTCTGTTGGAACAGATGGCATTTTTTTTGCTTCCTTACCACTTTGAAACTAGGAATTGATGCATTTAATAGCGAGGTTGAAAAAAAAACTAGGAATAAGCTGTGAAAAACTCAGCTGCTGGGAAGGAGTGCTTCATGGCCCTTCGTCTATTCCTGTAGGAACTGCGGGTCATTCCCTGCACTCACCGCTTTCACAAGAAGTGTGTGGATCCGTGGCTGCTGCAGCATCACACCTGCCCCCACTGCCGCCATAACATCATAGGTGAGTGCTGCGGCGCGGGTGCTCTCCCTCCATCCCTTCCACGTTTAACAGCCCACAGGGTGGAACAGAAATTGTGCCGGTTTGGAGATCTTCCTAGAGGCCACGGGCTTTAGTCTAAGGCAACCCTAGATACACAGTTAGGGCTAAAGATCTTGGGAAATCACTGCGTGCCCTGGAATAAGAGGTTGTGTTCCTGTTCTTCCCCGGTTCTGGGTGCGGTGCCCAGCAGAGGGCAGCGCTGGTCAGCTGCTGAGGCAGGAACAGACCCCCCCTACGTTTTCTCTTGGCAGCTATAAAGAAAAGACAACGTATTGATTTTTTCTTTTTCTGTGGTGGTGTAGCTTGCAATGTGGTTTCCCTTACCTGCCCTCTCCCCCTTCCTTTTCCTCTGTATGGAAAAAGTTTTCAATTACTACACATTATTTTACATAAATGTGTAAAGTGAAAAGTTGAGCAATGAAAGCCGACTGACTGCTCTTAACCTGCAAGAGCAGGAACGCTGTGTAAGCAGAATGTTTTGCACGTATGAGAGCAGTATCTGAAATCACTTTGCTGCTTCTCCTTTTTAAGCAAATCTGATTGTTTCAAAGGCTTCCAGGCAGATGCTCTTGACTTCTTTTTTCCTTCCGTGTAAAACATTGGTGCTTTCTTTTTAAAACTATATTGTGTGCTGTCCTGATTTTGGCTCGAATAGAGTTAATTTTCTTCCTAGTAGCTTGGATTTAGGCTGAGAATAACATTGATAACACACTGATGGTTTAGTTGTTGCTGAGCAGTGCCTACTCAGTCAAGGATTTTCGGCTTCTCCTACTGCCCTGCCAGTGACGGGCTGGGGGGCACAAAAGGCTGGGAGGGGACACAGCCAGGACAGCTGACACCAACTGGCCAAAGGGACGTTCCATGCCACAGGACGTTGTGCTGAACAAAGCCTGGGGGGGCGGTGGCCATGGCTCAGGGACTGACTGGGCATCGGTCAGCGGGTGGTGAGCAAGTTGTGCATCACTTGTTTTTATATTCTTTTATCATTATTATTGTTATTAACATGTGTAACGTCACTAAATTCAGAACAAAACATCCTTCTGTTTTTGCATACACTATATTCCTTTTTATTCCTTCCTCCATCTACTTCTCCACTCTTACTTCTCTTATTCAGAACAGAAGAAGGGGAACGCGGGTCCGGTCTGCCTGGACTCCCTCAACCCGGCGCGCAGCCGGCAGCAGAGGGTCATTCTGCCCGTCCACTACCCAGGCCGAGTGCACAGAGCAAACCAGATCACGGCGTATCCCACCCGGACCAGCATGGACCCTCACGGAAACCCCATCACGGTGCTGACAGTTGAGCGACACGGTGAGCAGAGCCTCTACCAAGCCCAGTCCCCAGCCTATATCCGAAGTTACCAGCCCATTCACTTGGACCATGCTTTAAACACGCATCACTGCAGCCTGGAACACAGGGCTTACTCTCCAGCTCACAACTTCCGAAGACCCAAGTTCGGGGGACGCAACTTTTCCAAAGCAGCCTGTTTTTCCCAGTATGAGACCATGTATCAGCACTACTACTTCCAAGGCCTTAGTTACCCTGAGCAAGATGGACAGCCTCCCGCTGGCATTTCCTCAAAGGGTCCTTCCCGTGCCTTCCAGCCTGGTAGCAGCATGCTCTTCCCTCCCGTGGTACACGTGGTGCCCTCCTCCCGCCTGGAGAGCGGCAGTACCTCCAGCTTTAGCTGCTATCACGGCCACCGTTCGGTGTGCAGTGGGTATTTGGCTGACTGCCCCGGCAGCGACAGCAGCAGCAGCAGTTCTGGTCAGTGCCACTGCTCCTCGAGCGATTCCATGGTTGACTGCACCGAGGTCAGCAACCAAGGGGTTTACGGGAGCTGCTCCACCTTCCGCAGCTCCTTGAGCAGTGACTATGACCCCTATGTTTACCGCAGTAAGAGCCCTTGCCGAGCGGGCGAGGTCGGTGGTGCAAACAGGAGTGCAATCGTTCTCTTGGAGGGCCCCCACCAGGACGAGCTTCCAGCTCACGGTCACAGTCTGGTGGGTGCTGACTGCCGGCCCGTGCCAGCTTCTTCCTCAGGGGACCAACTGTCCAACTGCAGCATGGATATGAACTATAGCAGTAATTCCTCACTAGAGCACAGGGATCCAAATGGCGCTACCTCAGAGGGAGGACATGAGGCCGCTCCCGGTGCTGCCTTGGATGTTAAAAGGAACTGGAAGAATCCAGAGATGGCAGGGCCGCTCGTGGAGCAGGCGTGTGCCTGCTGCTTCGAGCTCCAGCACTCTGCCCTGGAGCCCGGCGGCGGGGGCGCTGACCGCGGCGCGCTCTTCCTCAGCTCCCCGCTGTGGGGGACGTGTGGCCCGGGAGTGGAACCACAGTCGGGGAACACCCCGGGCTTGTACAGTATTAACTCAGACCACTTGCATAGGACAGACGGGGTCAAATACGAGGGGTTGCCCTGCTGCTTCTATGAAGAGAAGCAGGTAGCCTGTAGTAGTAACGGTGGCGGCGGAGGTGGTGGCTGCTATACAGAAGACTATGCAGTGAATGTGCAGTACACGCTGCCCGACGACACCTTGCCGAGCTGCTGTAAGGGTGTATGTGATCTGGGTCAACGCATTCCCATAATTCCTGAAGACAGAGACTGTGAGCTGATCCTACCTACCGAGTGCCAAGGGACCCACGCCGGAGGCTGCGGTTCCTGGGATGGAGCGCCCGAGCTGGACGCGTATCTGCGCTGCCAGGGGGTCGCGGAGGTGCAGGACGAGAGGGAGGGGTGCTACGAGGCAACGTCATTCCTGCGGCAGAGCTACTCTCAGGAGGAGGAAGCCAAAATGCTCTTCCCCAGTCCCACTCTGAACTCCCAGAAGCTGATGACGACCACAAAGGCCACAGGTAATAACGTGGGCTCTTCTTGATGACTCCCTACCTTTCTGGCCGAGCGTGTGGAACGCTGCCAGCTCCCTGGCTACCTGCAGCCTTATAGGGTTACCTCCAGCCTTTGCCTAAGAGCAGATCATTGACTAATCCTTTGCCCAGAAGTGTTATTCTCTTGTTACCGGGGCTCGTTCTGTCATACTCAGAGGAATAGAAGATGGTAATTTACCATTTAACCCCTGTAAGAGGAGAGGGGGAAAAGTGACTGCTCGTAGCAGGCTGCTCTGGTGAGCTGCCTAAGTAGGCACGGGCAGAATGCTGGGAGGGGACTGACAAGCTGAAGGATTAAAAAAAAAAAAAAAAAGAGTGAAAACCTTGGAATTGCTGTAGAATAATATGTGGGCAATTCTCTGCTGTGGACATACACAAAGGAGAAAAAAAGAACCACTCCCAGAACGGTTCTTGCCAGGGCTGGTTTTGAGGGTGTTTGTAGAACCCTAGGGTACCCCAGGTTGGAAGGGACCCCAGGCTGCCATCTGGTCCAAAGCTCAAAGCAGGGCCAGCTCTGAGATCACACCACGCTCTTCAGTTTGTCACCTTGGACCAAGCTTCTCTGGTCAGGCCAGGACAACCTCTAGGGGTGCAGTGTGTGCTCCCTCTCTGGGCCCTCATTCCCTGCCCGATTGCCAGCAGGGGGAAAAGATTCTTGGCTTTCCACTGAACTCGCTCCAGTCAGTCAGTGTCCTCTTCTGGGGTCTCAAAACCGGCTGCAATGTTCCTTAGTTTTCTTTATCCTTCAGGTGCTGGATCTCATCCCTTGGAGAGGAGCCAAATCGGTGACTAGACCTGTCCAGATGATCCCGGATGCAGAAGCGGAGCTTGTCAGAGACTCCAAATTCTCATGGACTTAATTTTTATTTTTTTTTTAAGCTTTGACAAACACACAAAAGTGGTAATGTGGAGAAGTCCCTCCCCCACTTCCTCTTCCTCTGTGTCCACATCAGCTTGATTGTCTCCTTTCTCCCTCTTGCCTGAAGCCTTCAGGCCTCCATTTGTGTGCAAAGCCCACGTGGGATGTGGTGCGGAGCATTTCTGAGCTCTAGTGCCATTTCTATATTAATGACAAAGTGTTATTTATATTTTCTTTTTAGAAGTGACCGTGTCGGCTCTCGCTGAGAGGTACCACGGTGTGTTAAATAAGCCAGGCTATGTGTAGATGCTGTTAGCTCCTACTTAAAGGAGTCCAGCCTTCAATAAGCTCAGGGCTACACCTGCCTTAGAAACCAGATAGCACCTTGAAATAGAGTAGTCCAGAGGGCTACAGCTGCTGGCTGGGTGCTGGGATACCCACTAGCCCTAGTAGCAAGTCCTAGTAGCCAGTAGGTTAACGTGAGCGGTTCTGAGGGAGGTGAAGCATTGGACTGTCCTTTCTCCTCTCCCCACTTCCCCCTTTCGTGCTGCTCTGATGATTTGGCCAGGAGGGGGCTCCTGCCCCTCTGATGAGTTTTAAACAGAGTTGGGGGGAGGGAAACTGGGGGCCCAGAATGTTCTCACCCTCACTTCTGCTAAACCATGGACCTCGCTGTACCTTCTGGCCTTCTGCTGGGGACCCCTCCCGCAAAGCGATGCTGGAAGGAGGTGCTTCGAAAGGGTAATACCTTTGTAGGTAATGAACCTCCCCTTCCACGGGGAGTTCTCCAGCCCCCCCGTAGCCCCCACTCCGGCCGTGGGGAATGCTGGATGGAGAACAGAGGAAAACAGCTCAGAGGGGGGGTGTGTGTGCAGCTTGGCTGGGTTTGGAAACGGGTCGGGGGTGTCACTCCTTCGCAGGCTGCGAGCGCGCCCCAGGGACGTGGGGCTGTCACCTTCTGGGAAAGGGAGGGACGTGGTTTAATCATCGTTTTCCTTGTCGTGGTCGATGGAGCCGCCGTCGACCCGTGGGTTTCAAAGGTTTCTTGGGCCCAGCCAGTTGTGCTTCGTTTGTGTCTTGCGTTACAGAGTGCTGTCTGTCTGTCTGTACCCCCTTGGCCTGGGCGCACCCTCTCGTCCTTCTTCTTGTGCTGGTGAGGATGTTTGTTATCGCGAGATAATTGACGTCGTCACTTCTGATAGCAATTGTTTCCTGTGGAAACAAGCGGCTTCTGAGTCAGAGGCCGCCATAGCGTGGTCGGAATCGCCTGTCATGCTGCATGTGCCTGAGGACACAGTGTCATCCTGCCTGGTGTATCCACAGCAGGAGTTCTCCTAAAGGGAAATTTTATTATTTAATGCCCGCGGTGCCAGTCTGCTGAAAAAAAAAAAAAAAATTCGTCCGAAGTTCGGTACGGTTTGGAGATGCTTAAAACTTGGGGGGGAAAAAAAAAAAAAAGCTGTAGATTTCACATCATTTTCTGCCAAAGGAACCTCCGTGACAGCACTGGGCTCCTCGTGAGAACCAGCAAAGAGAATTTCTTTGCTTCCTAGTCCCAAATGAAATATTTTAAAAGAATCAAACGTCTAAGAAATTAAAAATACGTTCATCTGTTTACTTTTACTTTCTGAGCTCATTAAGTTAGGAAAAAAAGAATTCTATTTTAAGGAATTCACATTAAATCTTTAACTGAACAAACACCCAAATCCAGCTGTTCAGAGAATTAGTCCAAGGCGCTCTCCGGGTGTGAGATTAAAAGAAAAATTCCAGTAAACACATTTTCTGTGTGTAAAGCTTAGAGAAAACTTATTCGTTCTCCGAATAACTGCAGTGAGTGGTATGTGCCGGGAGAGTAAACTCTAAAGGTTTGGGGTTTTGTTGGTTGTTTGGTTGTTTTTTTCAAGTCTTACCTTTCTCCTTCCTCCGTGGAAGGCGCTGGGTGGTAGGAGCCGTGGTACCCGCGGTGGTTGTGCTGGGGGCTGTGAGGCACCGCCTGACGCCCCCGGGATGCGCCGTACCCTCTGAGGGCACAGCACCGGGGGGGGGGGAAACGCTGAATTTGGGATATTCTGGGGGGGGTGGTCCCGTGTGGGAGTATCTGCCGGGACCAGAGCTTGCGGGGCCCGCGGGGGGGTGCCGGGCGCTGGGTGTCAGCCGTTGCTTTTACTGGGTTTATGCTCAAGGTCGAGTGGATTCCCGCTGCCCCCGTGCGCCTGCGGAGCCCCGGGCCGGCCCCGAGGTGGGCTTCAGGACAAAACACCTTCCCTGCCGCCGACACGAACGGCTGTCATTGTGTTTGGCTCACGAGGCACTATTTAAAATGTTTTTAATTAAAATTATCTTATAGCACTTAAAATTGTTTTGTATAAAATTTGCTGTAAAGATTTGTAATATGGTCAAAGGGCTCTTTCTCCTTCATTACCATTTTTAAAAATGTTTTAAAAAGCTAGAAAACATCTTGTATATATTCTGTATATGTATAGCAGCACATTTCATTTATGGAAATATGTTCTCAGAATATTTATTTACTAATATATTTATCTTAAGCCATGTCTTATGTTGAGAGTGTGTGACATTATTGTAATAATCATTGAAAATCACTAACATGAGGCCCTGTAAATACATGATAATTGCACACAAAGATTTTACAGTACTTGCCGACCAAAAATGATTTAAGAGAAGTTGTAGTTACCTGCAGTTTTGTAAGAAAGTGTACAAATGTCTGTATTAAAAAAAAAAAAAAAAAAAGAAAAAAGAAAAAAAAAGGCAAAACCACACAAAAATACAGTTTTATTGCATATACATGTGGAAGTTGTCCTTCTTGTTCGGGGGGAAAGGAGGTGGATAACTCTGCTCCTCAAAATACAGCCCTAGACTTAGAAATAAACAGCAGCACGAGCCCCGGGAGCCTCCGGGGGGGGGGTGAAGGGTGGCGGTGATGGTTGGGGGTATTTAATTACCGTTTAATTTCAGGTTAAAATATTTTACTATCATGAAATAAAACTGTTTGGAGAGCTGAGCCGGCACCACGCGGGTGGATAAAGCAGAGCGGGGTCCGGGATCCCTGGAGCCCGGGGTGAGGATGAGTGCGGAGCTGAGAGAAGAGAGGGGCCGGGAGAACGTCTGGGTACGTGTGTGACATGTTTACGTGTGACATGTTTACGTGTGACATGTTTACGTGTGACTCTATACACAGCTTGTCTCCACACAGTCTTTATTTCCCACCCAGTGACACACACAAATCCTTCCCCGTCTCCTCCTCCCCTTTTTTCCCTCTCCCAAAAAACTTTCCCCAGGAACTCCCTGGGCTTTCCCCCCTCCCACCCTGGAATTCCACCACCTCACAATTCAGCCAAGAAATGAGTCTTGATTCTCTCCAGTTTCCCCCTGCATTTGTTGATTAAGTAATTTTCTTAAATTGTGTGTGGCACCCGGCTGTGCCTGTGCTGACCCTCACATCCCCGTCCCCCCCTCGCACCCCCCGTCTGCTGGTGCCACCTGGTGCTTTGGTTTCTGGTTTCTCCTTCTGGATGAAGCTTTGGGCAGCGGGATGTGCCTTTGCCCTCGCTCTCCCACGAAACCACGGCCGAGAGCGAGCCGTGGGCTGGGACGTGGAGGGGGTGCGTTCCGTCTCTTCTCTGCTGTGGCTTTTTTTTTTTAATGGCTGAATGTAAATATTTTCTATCAAAAATGAGTATTTTGCTATTTGGCAGGGGGAGGAGGCTCTTTTCCACTGTTGAGGTTCGATGGTTAAGGAAGAGGTTTGTGGCAAAGCGAGGGTCCCGGTGCAGGCAGGAGCAGGAGCGGGTGTTGGTGGGGCTGTACGTGATGGGAACACCCGGTGTTGCTGAAACACAATCTCGTTCCGCTGCAGCGACACCGGCTGCATCTGTCAAACCCCCCCGGCAGCTGCTCGGTGACACGGGCTGTTCCTTGTGTCCGGTGAAGAGAAAAGTCTCCTTAAAAGGCTGGCGGTGGCCGCTCCGCGTGGAGCCGGCCCAGCCCGGAGAAACCAGCACACCTGAAACCGGAGATTTTATCTGGCACCGGGAGCTTTATAGAAAAGCGTCTCCTTCAGAATAAAGACTCCGTTTCCCTGGTGGGGAATGGGAGCGTTGCTTGGGAAACAGCCAAAAAACCACCCCCAAGGCAGCGGTTCCTGGAACAGGCAGAAGCGTAAGAGGAGCCCCCGAGCCCCAGCCCAGGGACCTGCCCGTGTGGGGGGAGCCCCGTCCCCTGCCATGGTCACCTTCCTAAGGGAAAACGCGAGGTTGGAGTCCCCACGTGAAAAGCTGGAGGAGGTTTTGGTACCTGAGAGGGGTATTGAGGCATTTACATGGAGCTGATGGTTCCTGTGAGCGCAGTGTTGTTCCGGTTGGAAGGAGGAATTCAGGGAGGAAAAGATGAATCTTGGAAGGAGGTGGGAACAGCATAACGTGCTGCTGCTGTTCGTAGAGAAAACAGCAAAAGAATTGTCCTAGTTACTTCTAACAGTTTGCAAACACATAACCCCAAAACTTCAACTTGCCGATACCTCCGAAGTTTCTTCTCAGAGCGATAACGTTTTCTGTGTGTGATCATTCGCCGCGTTTTCACCTCAAATATCCTCTTCTCCCAGTCCCGCTCTCGCCCGCTGCTGAACTGCAGCCTTTCCGCCTCCTTTGTGCAGCGCTTGTCCCCGCTGCGGCGCTTCTGACAGCTCCTCCTGCAGAAATCCACTCTATTTATTGGGGTTTTTATACAATTGTTACTTGTAGCTGTTTGCAGGCCGCGGGGCGACCACGTATCGACACAGCACGTATTTCAGGGGTGAGTCACTTCTAGTGTGATTTATTCCGTTCTCTTGTCAGCCCTGTGTGGGTCCTGGGAGGGGCTCGAGGCTGACAGGCGGAACCCCAGATTTCATCCCAAATCACAGGTGCTCAGTAAAGCCGAGACAGGACGGGTTGTGTGTATGTCGGGGGGTGTGAGGGGGTGTTGTTACAGCAAAAATGGCGCAGTCTGAAGGCAATTCTATTTTTTCACTCTCCGGATCCCAAGGCAGCGCTGAATGAGAAGGTGGTTCCTAAACGTCTACAATAATGTTGAGGTGAAACTACCACCGGGCTGTATTTCGCCGCCCGGTTGGGAAATGCCGTTGCTGTAAGGTTTTGAGAACTCGTCGGACGAGTGTCTGTGGGGAGGTGTTTGTGCAGCTCTCGCCCTTCCCTGGGGCGAAGCGGAGCGTTGGAAGCGCTGCTGGCGGCCCCTCTGCCGCCCGAGGAGGCTCGGGAAGCCGAAGCTGAAGCTGGAACAGCTCGTCGTGCTCATGCCGTGGCAGCCGAGTGGCCGCTGGTGCGTTTGGCCCGGAGTCACTCACAGGCTGCGCTTCCAGCCTGCCTTCCGGGGCCATCCGTAAAAAAAACCTCCCGTTTATCCCGTTCCCAGGGCAGCCGGGAGAGCAGGGCCGGAGACTGCGCGGTGCCGCTGGGCTGCCTGCTCTGCCAGGCACAAACCTCCTCCTCTCGCAGAAAATCTGGCAGAAACAAGCCCTAAAAAAGCCGACGCTAACACTGGAGGGAAAAAGCCGCTGAGGGGTTTGGTGTTCAGCTGGTCCTGAGAGTGTCGGCACCCGAATCTGGGGAAGGGCCCAGAAGCCGCACGCGCTGGAAGCCAGACCCAAAGGAGGAAAGTGCCTTCAAGAAATTGTTTCATCCGCATCTGTTCTGCCCCAAAACTGAGCCTGGGTTACCCTCCTCTCGGTGGCGTTCTATCGGACACACCAATTAATTACCTTTGATATTTTTTTTTTCTACGGTTACAGTGTATAGAAAATTTATTTTTCCCAGAGTGTAAACTAACATCTTTTCTTCCTATAAAATGTTAGCAGGATACAGGCAGAATACGCTGCATTAAATAACGCATTTCCTATACAGATATAAATATATATATTACTATGATAACATATCACACATATTTTTAAATAACACGGTCTCTATTTCCCCTCCCCAACATGACAACATTAAGACAAAAGTACATAGAAAAAGCATTTAGTCGACAAATTAAACTGTTTTTAAAGGTAGATGTTGAATCGGGGGGACCAGCTGGCCCTGGTCCATCTGAGGTCCAGGTCCATGGTGGCTGCTGGAGGCAGGTGGCTGTGGTGGCAGTGCCACTGTCAGGACCTGCCACCGGGGCTGGCCACTGTCCCCGTGCCTGTGGCTCATCCTCCACTTGGCTCCCAACTGCAAGACTTGGGGAAAGGAACTCAGGGAAGAAAAAAGTGATAGTCATTTTTAAGTGGATGAGTTTACTGCAGCGGCACGGAGCTGGTGACAGGGACACGAGAGCAAGGAGGGGGCCAGAGCAGGGGCTGGAACGTGTGGATGGAGAACACGAGGAGGCAGCTCCTCACCATGGCTTCGCTGTCACAACAGTTGCCTTGGAACTTGTGGCCATTGTCGCCCTGTCCAGCCTGCTGAGGGGCCACAGGTCAGGAGACCCTTCAAGACACCATTCCAAACAAACTCTTCTTTCGTGGTTATTTCCAATTTGTTGAAGGAAATGCTGCAAACCCCGCCGTCCCGAGGGGTCCGTGCCCCCCAGCTGTCAGCGCTCAGCTGCTGGTGTGGCCGGGGCCCGTCTGCCTGCGGAGCCGTCTGGGGTTACAGCACTTGTGCCTGTCACTTTTCTCCTTTCTCTCCCCAGACCCTCACAGCAAAGATCACCAAGGGCTGTTCCGTGGCTGCCCTGGGTGTCAGCCGTGCGCCGGACGGGGACTGCGACCCACCGTACGCCTTTGTCTGGAAAAACTCCCCCGCAGAGACCTACGGCCCTTCCTGGCCTCGGGCCCGGAGAGGGAGAAGGGCCATCTGGGGGTACCAGGTGCTGCTTGAGAGACCCCGTCCCCGTGTTTCCACCCATCGTTCTGTTTCCCAGCATCAGAGGTCTCTAAAATCAGACAATCTGAAAGATTTTTTGGGGGAACGCAGCAATGTCCTGGTGTTTACCCGAGCACTGTCCAGTACCTTAAGCGTAGTCACGCTGGTCGCTGCCAGGGCTGGTTAATCTGCTCTCACGGCTGCTTCCATGGGTATTTTGTACAGAAATTTGGTAAATGCTCCCTAAGAAAGGCCCATGAAATATGATTTTGTTATTTAAATAAAGCTGAGGAGCGTTGGGGCCAATGGAAAAACCTCAGTTTCTAAATTCCCTAGATCTTGCATCCATCTTGTTTGCTGTTTGTAACGGGCTTTCTTTAATCTTCTAGTGAAATTCTTTACTGAGGAAGAGAAGCTGAACGTTTCCTCCTTCTGCAGGAGGAAGGGGCTCCTGATGGTTTCTGCCTTTAGTAGTGTTAGTGACTGCTTCACCAACGTCCCTCTGACCGTGTTTACCTGCTCGAGAACATTTGATGGGGGGAGCAAAGAAAACTCTGGACCTTACACCTGAAGGCTCCAGCTGTAGGCTCTGGGTCTCTCTTCCTGGGTTTCCATTCCTCAGCCATATTAAACGTGCCTTAGGAAGGAAACTGAGCTGCTGTGCTACTCGTTTGGGAGGTAAGCTCTTTCCCTACAGGGCACGATGCAAAACCTGACTGTTAAAAAGGCAATTTAAAGATTTTTTTGCTGGGTCTGGAACAGATAATGATTTTTGGTCCAACCCGATGACACAAAAGAGATAACCAGCGTTATTTTACAACTCGTCCTGTCTTGATTTTAGGCAATACTGTAATTATCTTTTCCTGTATCCTTTCCAGCGGCTCATGCAAGTACGTACTAGATGTTCCCATGATATTCCATTTTTGATATAAACAATTCCATAATTGCTGGCTTAATAAAGTCTCGTTTCTGTGAAGCATTTCTGTGGAATGGCTCAGCTGTCTCTGGCACTCATCTGCGGCGCAGAAACGGAGCTGGAATGAATTCAGTTCAGGTGAAAGACTAGATCTACAGTGGCAAGTAAGGCACAGTATGTCATTGTTTAATTCTTAGATGCCCTATTTTTTCAATGAAACCTATAGCCCTGATGAAGGGGAAGGAGTTAGATGTTAAAAACAGAAGGGCAGGTGCTATAATGAACTTAATCTCAATGACAATTTTCTTACTTATCTCTTGCAGATGCTTTTACTATCTGCTCTCTGACTGCAGGGCTGGTACGCGCAGGCCACTGGTGAATGGTTAAACTGGTATTTATTCCTGAATTGCTGTACTTTAATGGCTCTCGCTGAATTTCCTCTAACTCAGCTTGAGGAGCTGCTCACTCAGTAAACTTTTCCAGTCCATTTATCTCACTTCTGTAGTGTCAGTTTTCCCTGAATATCTCGCTGGTCTGGACTTGCTGAGGCTGGACTCGCTGGGGATCCCCGGTGGTGGGGAGAGAGTTCTGAGGATCGTGGGTGGACAGATTTTCTACCGAAGAGAAAAAAAATAGTTCACGGTGTCTGTGACAATCAGACAGAAACTGTTTTGTAGAACAGATCCCCACGAATGTTTTTGTTCTTTGACAATTAAGGGCATTCATGTCAAAAATGCAGTTCCATTTTAATTTTGCAGGCAAGGAGACACTTTTTCTTCTCACAGGTGAGTATCAAGGCAACTTTGTTGCTGAGAGCGGGCGGCAGCTCTGTCACTGGTTTAGGCTGCTCAGCTCAATGTCTTTTAAGTCCAGAGTAAGCATTTGTGTTATTCAGCCTCACCTTTCAAAAATTCAGTGAATTTACAGTTTCTTTGGACTTTCTTTAAGAAGCCCTAAGTTTACATCCAGAGTGAATGTGGGGCTCTGACCAGAGCACAGTAGTTTTTTAAAGGATCACTGTGAATATGAACAAAATCATCATGATCATCGGTGAATGGCGGGTCAGACGCAGTCGTTTAAAGTCTCTGTTGCTCGAGCAGACTGTGACCTGGTGGCCGTTACTCCACTTGCAGCTGACACTCCACAGAGTGTTTCCCTCCCAAATTTGATTTGATTTTTAGTCGTACATCTCTGCTTGTAGAAGCAGAAAATATGGAAACAGCAGAGAATGGGGCAACCAGGCTGTTTCTCCAAGTCTTTGACTCCTCTTTTATTGTCTAGTCCCATCTAGCTGTGTTTTAAAGCCAATAAGCTCCGGTTGCTGTAGCAACCAAGCAGGTTATCAGTGTCCTCCTTGAGCATAAAGGGACTAAAGCAGCCTGGGACAAAAGAGCCGCACAGGAAAGTAGGGCACGAGGAGTCCTCAACCTGCAGGTACTCTTCAATTACTCTTGGCAAGGGCACAGGGCACTTTGAATTGTACAGGTTTTTACAGGTATTTTAAGTGCTTTGGTTTAAAGGCAGTAATTAACAGCACTACAGATTTGATGAGCGCCAGGTATTTCAAAACTATTGCTGCAATTAAATCTGTTGCCATTAGTACACCCAAGAGAACAGCAGATAAGTAAAGTTACTCAAAGGCCTGTGGAAATGGACTTTTTCAGAAAACAAGTACGAGACTGGGAGCTAAAAAAAAAAAAAAAAAAGGATTATTCCCAAGTCACCTGGATTTTTAAGAAGCTTGATTCTTGTAAAACAAAAGATATGTCAGTTTCCCACTAGTGGGTTGCAATCGTCTTGCTGACTTCGAAGCTTTTTCTTGAAGATGGATATGGATGTGGATGGCTGGTAGAATATGCTCCAGATCTCGCCAGCAGTGGTGACCTCCCCGGAATCTCCCCTTTCAGCTGCCGATGGGATCGGGTGGGACCTGGGAAACAACAATAACTCTCTGTGAAGGTGCTTGGGAAGACCAAATGAAACGTCGGGCGTTCTGTCGCTAGAATAGCTGCTACCCGAATGAAAGCAGTGACATTCAGCTAAGAAAATGTAAATATTCTGTTACTAATTACTATTAACATAAATTAACTTCCTTGTATATTTAAGCCTCTTTGTGGTATGTAAATACAATATTCAACAGTTTTAACTTGCTGATAATTTCCCCATCATTTCACTCAATGACTGTCCATCTAGAGGACACAAAAATTACTTGGTATAAGCATAGAGAAACACAGTAATAAAATTATGTTGTTTTTAATAGGCAAAAGAAATTATACAGATTAAGTGTCACAACCATAATACAGATTTTCCTTTTTCTAATTCATCTTTGAACTATTTTCAGTATTTCAGTAAAAGAAAGTAGGTATTAACTAGCCTACATCTAAAATTTCTTTCTCAGTTCCTCGATCTGGGACGAGGTTTTAATTTTTTTCAGGCAAATCATTATCATAATTTGACCTCTTCCCACCAATGCTAGATGTCTGATTCCTCTTTGCTATATAACATTGCTCAGTATGAGAAACCTTTTTATTTCTTAAGATACAAATCTTGTCAAAACAAAAGCAAAATAGATATTCTGTTCTGCCCGTGCTCCAGGGACAGTTTTGCCCCGTACTCACCTCATGGTTATGTGGAGAAATATCTTTGCTATTATGGCTGTCACACTTAGGATGAGCAGCGCTGTGAGACTGTAGATTGTCCACTCTGTAAAACAGGAGAGGGGAGAGGGAGAAAGAGAGAAGGAGAGGACATTCGTTTACTTACAGTGTTTAAATTGCAGAAAAGAACTGCAAATTACAATTGCACAAAAGAAACACAGAGCTTTCTGATGCTTTATTCAAAACTGTAATTTGGAGATGCCTTAAACCTTTAAGTGTTTTCTGCAAAGACTGGCAGAGAGCGTAACTCTTGGTCAGAACCAGTTTTTCCCATGCAGGACTGCTCCCTGTAAAATTGGAAGCTGGGAAAATTCAAAGCGTTTGCCATTAAAATTATCTAACTAGCATCTAGGAAAGGAATCAAAACTCACTCAGAGGACAATTTAAGAGCAGACTAAACAACATACTAGAATTTATGCTATCAGTAGTAACTGTGTTTGCAAGAAGATGGCCTAGTTTTATATCAGTAATTATGTAAGTAATGACTAAGTATGTTTGTGGGTTTTTTTTTTTTTCCTTTTTAGAATCAACTGAGATGGGAGATCAATATTTGTGGTCTGTTATTTTATTACCTCACACTGAAGGTTCTTGGGTGATTGTATTTTACATTTCAATTTAGTTCTGCCGAGTTTGGGCAGGGCTTCCAGGACAGCTTGACAGACTGTAACGCTGGAACTATTTCAGAGGTTGGGGCTTGAAGGCAGCCAATTTCTGAATTATTAGATGAGCTTTTCATTTGGACTTCCGTAAACTTGCAGGGGGTGCTACAGCATGTCAAGAAAAGGGAAAAGGGATGGCACTAGGATGGAACTCTAACATATTTACCACAGTGAACAGCCTTGCAACGATCTTGAATTATTAGAACAACTGAATAAAGGCTGTCACCTCCAGATGTCTGAAGCTCAAAGGAGCAAAAAAACCAAAGCGTAAGTTCCATCCCACCCAACACCCCTTCCCCAAAGCACTGCCTGTTTGTGATGATTTTAACACTATTTTCATAACTGCAGTGGTCACTCAGGCACCAGCCCAGACCCCGAGCCAGAGGGTGTGCCCAGTACCCTGGGCATGGCCTGCAGCCTGGCTGGAGACGTGGGGCTGGAATGGAGACGGCTTCAATGGAGGTCCAGCTTCAACAATATGTAAAAGCAGATGCCCCAGTAGTTTAAAGACAGAAGAGACCAACAGTGACACCCAGCACGAGCGCATTTCCAGCCTTCAATCATTTACCACTCAACAATTTCCTGCATGAAGTGATGTCTCGAAGGTGAGTTCTAGACACGTGACAGTTCTCAGTGGCATCTCCCCGCACCCATTAACTCACTTCGTCCTTGTCTAGCCCTCTTCCTATTATTGCTGGAGATTTTGTGAATTGGGATAAGTGGGATGCATCCACCATTCAGGCTCTTCCAGACTCTTGGAAGAGCTTGCTCTTTTTTTCAGCACCTTTTGCCACCTCTATGGTAAACCCTGGTCACTGCAGGGGTTGCTAAAAAGGAGGCTGCTCTGACTCACACCTTATTCTGACATGCTTTCATTCTCAAGGTCTCACGCTATTTCTAACCAATTTATGCTGAGAAGTGAATTTTAAACAGCACAGTTAGTGGTAATTAGACTAAATGAAAATTCCCGGTGGATCAGATAACATGGAGGAGGAGGCAAAGGAAACAGTGACTCAAGATTATGTTTTGGCAAAATGTTTTTCCTGTTTCCACATTGTTTTGTAACATTACCAGGCATGGAGCTGCTAGGATGACTTGGGCTGGTTGTGATGACATAAAGTATCTTTGATGACCGGGCCGTGTTGATGCTGAGATTTGCTTGTTCAGTTCTCTTCTCTGAGAGGGTCTGATTCATTGGAATGCTCTTCTGATGCACATTGTCCTTCACGGCTGAAAACACAAGAGAACAATCACAATAACACTCTTAACATGACTCTTATTTTGTGTTTGTAATCAGGTATATGCTGCTCCCTGATTTATTTAAAGAACTCCAATAATCAAGTTATGTCTGATGCCAGAAAAAGCCTTTACTTCACCAAGTCGGGGTTCCCAGAATTTTTCTGGAATTTGTTCTTCGTAGCAGTAGGTACAACTCAGGGACTAAAATGTTTTCTCCTGATGAGTTTTGATCTGAGTGGGACAGGCCATTGGAAAGAGCTGAGTTGGACCAAGATGCAGATGGACTACTCATATTTTTGGGTTTGTTTAACTTTGTGATTTTCCAATCTGTTTTGAAAGGCAGGTATATATAGGGTTGAATTTTCGAAAAGTTAAATTTTGCTACTTATGACATTACTGACTGGGGTGTTCCAAGTTAAAGAGAAATTTTAGGCAAGCTTTTACCCACTGAGCAGTGGCAACAAGGTAGATGAAACACCTGTAGACGGGAGAGGTAAAATACTTGCTTTTTGTGCTTTAACAGCTCATTGAAAGGTAGAAAAGGCAAAGTTAGCCTCTTACCTCTGTATCTGATGGCAAATCCCTGGGCTTGATTGATTTCATCTGAGAAAAAGTACAAAATGACAAAATCTAAAGAGATGTTAAAGGTGTGGGGAGGCCGGTTCTTGCCATTGAAACGAGCTAGAACGTGATAGGTGTAGCCATCCAGCAACTCCACCATATCCGTAGCATCTTTGATTTCAAAAAGCACAAAGCTGAAGTGGATTTGAGATGCCCCTGGAACTTGTATGGTCCAGTAACAGACTTTGCCTGTGCCATATGTGTCGGGAAAATCCGGGGAATAGATCACAGCGGTAGCAGAAGTGTAATTTCCTCCACAGGCACCAATATGTGCTGTGAAAAGAAGAAGAGAGGGGGAGAAATAGAAAAAAAAAAGTGGTTACACATTCATTATGCACAGCTTTAGTACTCCATAGATTCTAATACTCAATTGAAGGTGCAGACTTGCCACCCCAGCAGGATGCCCAGTCTCTGGGATAGGTTTTCTTTGCAGTCCACAGCTCCCTAAGCAGAGCTGTGATGTTGGGTTTGCTGGGGGCATGCTTCTTTTGTCTTGGTGCTTTGTGACCTGTGTATCAATCATAAATACTGCAACTGCCCCTTGTCTTTGTGTGTAACCAGGTTCCCTTTCCGCACCCCTGCAGGAACAGGATGATGAATCACTGATCCAGGGACTCCATCCCCCTCGGGCAGGCAGGGAAGTGGGTTAGTGACTGGAACTCCCACTGCTGAATTACTGAAATTACTTCACAGCCTTATCAAATTGAAAAAGACTGAGGTTGGAAGGAGCCCCTGGAGGTTGTCTAGTCCAATCCCCTCGCTCAAAGCAGGAGACATTGTTGAGTTGTGGTTTGAATTTCCAAGGATGGAGACTCCATGACCTCCCTGGGCAACCTGTTCTGGTGTCACCCTCACCGTAAAAAAAAAAAAGCTTTTCCTTATATTTAGATGGATCTTCCTGTGTTTCACTTTGTGCCTATTGCCTCTTGTCTATTCACTAGATAACACTGAGGAGAGTCTGGTTTCATCTTTACACCCTCCCATCAGCTATTTGCAGGGATTGAAAAGATCCCCCTGAGCCGCCTTTTCTCAAGGCCAAAGAAGCCAAGATCTCTCGGCCTCTCCTTGTATGAACCACACTGTAAGCCCTTAATCACCTTTGGGGCCATTTATAGGTGGTTTTTTGCATCCTGCCTTTTGATCTCATCCAATTAATGTCTTCTAACCTTACCTTCACTAAATAACTTGGACAAGATCCTGTTATGAAGAAAATCTTTTGGATTTGTTGCTACCTTTCATATTCAAAACAGGCACACACCCAGTAAATCTGTATATTCCTTGACAACTATCCAGATTCCCAGTGCAAACTTATTTACCCGTGAATCCAGAGAGAAACTCAGATGTTAGCCAACTGACTTGATTAATATCTATATATACATATATATAATTTTAAAAATGTATGGTATATACCTATATATGCATATATATGTATTTATGTATATCCCCTAAATACACAATAGTATATATCTATTATATAAATGTTATTATATAATAAGGTATTTCACGACAAAACTGTTTGGATCAGAGTTATCGCTCCCCCATATCTAGGCTGAAGGACTGATGAAGCAAAGTAGAATTATTTGCTCTGAAAGCTTAATTAAAGCCCTGTAATAGAGGACTGTGAGAATGGAAATGAAGGAAGCAAAGTGTTTTGAAGTGTCTCAGTTTTCAGAGGCCTCTGAGAAAGAGCTTTAATAAATACAAATTAAAAAGGGAGCTCGGAGAATGAGGACAAGAAGCAGCATATGTCTGCCAGAAAAATCATGTGAAACTATTTCTCTTTTTCTGGAGCAAGGCCTGATCATAGCCTGAGCAAATCTCACACTTCAGTGCCACACGGTGAAATCCTTCTAGAGGAACTGAAAGAATATGAAAGCAGATTTGTAGAAAGAATGTGAAAGGTCCCACAGAGGTACTAAGCCCCATGGAGGAGTTTGTGTTTGGCATTTACACCACGCTATCAGAGCTGGTGATTTCATCAGACAGATCGAATCGTTTGAGTAGACTGCATCGATAGAAGTGAAATCTGTCATTGAGAGAGCAAACTTCCTCTTTGCAAATGGCTTCTAGGTATTGCTACATTTGGCTGTGCTGTTTGTAATTACTGAATCACACGACGTTCTTCCAGCCGGCAGTATTAAGCGAGAACGGCAACGACTCAACGAGTCCTGCTGCACAGCTGCCTGACCACGCACAGCGCTGCCCCATATGGGATGGAAATGCTTTCCCCCCTCATTTCCTTCTGGAGCTGGCAGAGCTCTGTGTTGTGGCTCTGAGCGTTACAGCTGAGTGTGACAGCAGCACACGAACACATGAGGTTAATGGCGGGGTGCGCGGGGGAGTGAACAGGGATCCGGGGTGATGGTTCTGGGGATACGACATAATCTGGAAAAGAGGAATGGGGTGAGAAGGTCATCAGTACCAGAAAATAGGTGGCCATTCTGAGGATGACCTCTCCTACCCGACCACAGCTCTCTCCCTTGCTGTGTACGAGGGGAGACAAGCACAGGTCCTTGGGGTAACACCCTGCTGAGGTCTCGGTCAGGCAAGGAAAGGAAAGCATCACCCGTCAGAAAGTCCTTATCCATCAAGGGTTTGGGAGCCAAGAGCAGAAGGAGACAGAGGATGTGGCAGTGGGAAGCTAAAGACTAACATACTATCACAACACTGACAGCAACATGCAGCTCAGGTGCCTCTCTTACAGAATCACAGAATGGTTTGGGTTGGAAGGGACCTTAAAGACCACCCAGTTCCAACCCCCTGCCCTGGGCAGGGACACCTCCCACCAGACCAGGTTGCTCAGAGCCCATCCAACCTGGTTTTCTCTTCATATCTTGTGGAGAATTTGGAAGCGAGCAGAGTAATTCCTGTCTCAGCTGAAAACTTGTTCTGTCTCATGAGCTGGGAACTGGTGTCTTAGAGTAAGAGATGGGAAGTCTGGTTGTGCGATACAAGCTGGAAAATGATGGTGGTGTTAGTTCCAGAAAGTTTGAAGTCAACTTAAAAGGTAGCTTCTGCACCAGAGGTCGCTGAGATCTGAGAAGCAATGATATATTGGTGCATCCTGTGAACTTTTCCAGTACTCCTGGGAGTACTGGGAGCCTGCACTGGGTATTTATTACACTGTCAGCCTGGGAGGTTACACAGCTGGCACTGGTATGGGCACTGAAAAGAGGAGTAGAAAGGAGTGTTTCTATGTATAAGAAATAATGAAATCAGCAAAGGTCATAATAGCGACCAAACCTGGTTTTACTTTGGGGATATGCTCCTTCCCTGTCCCAGTTCTACCGCGCTGCTTCATGTAACTTCAGAGCAAGTCTCGTCTGTTTTAATAGAAAAATCCCAAGCAGTAGATTGAAATTTTATTTGAGGTGCCTCACTCAGTCACCTCTAGCACGATGGCTCCGAAGGAGTCTCTCGTGACATGGTGTTTGTGATGGCCGAGATACACTGTTGGTGGGGAAGGAAGAGACAACCTCTGGAGCGTGAGTCAGTCGCCCGGGCAGGCGTCATTTCTTGGAAGGGCTATTTCACGTTTTTAACGGATGTGAATTTTACGCAGAAATGGCAAGAAGCTCTTTTTATACTAATTTAGGTGTTTTGCTGTTTTGTGTGCAACCGTACTCAGCACATTTAAACCCTTTTCCCTAATTTGCTGAACATCTGAGGCCTCTCCTTTGGGAAAAACCGAGGCTGTTTCATTACTTACTGTCAAAAAGAATGACTCTGCCATCCCCACCGCAGGGCTGAGTGTGGTCTCCAAAGCAAACACTGTTGCATTCCGTACTGGCTGCCTCCCCGTATCTCCAGTAGTCGGGATTATTTCCACAGAAACAAGCATAACCTGATTCCATGCCTGCAAACTTTGACAACAAAGACGCGTAAGGAAGGGAGGGAGGGATGACACTTAAAGGAGTGACAGCGGGAAGTTGTATGAGCAAGAAAGCTGGCAGCAGAATCTGTGCATTTCGGAGATGTATAATTAGTTAGAGGTCAATGGTCCCACCACAAACTGTTTTTGTTTGAGCTGTCAGGATGCTACTGAGACTAGCGGGAAGGACGGACTGGAGGGCAGTTAGGGCACCCTGTCTGCCACTCATAACTGCAGGCAGCGAGCACGCTTCCTCCTGGCATCCTGAAATTATTAATTGGTCGTCAACCTGGATGCAGAGAGAGGGCTTAGAGTGGGGGTGAGACTTAGACCTCCTAAAGGTAAGGGAAAAAAAAAAAAGTGAGGGGAATCACACCAGAAATATGATAGACCACTTTGGGAATATTGCCATCTTTTGTCTTTAGAGGCACGTTAGCATCATAGAAACATAGAACTGTCCAGGTTGGAAGGCACCTTTCAAATTATCAAGTCCAATCGTCAACCCAACACTGACAAAACCCATCACTAACCTGCATCTTGTAGTTTATCCCAAAATAAATAATCTAAAAACTTTATTTCTTTGTAAACGTATGTCAAAGAAATCACCTTAAATTGCTGACTCCGGCAGGAGCTGATGCATGTTTGGATAGTGAGTTTATTGGAGGTCTCGCTGGTACCGGTCAGAGGTGGTGGCTCTCCATGATCCTTGTAACATCCAAGATTCCCCGGCACTGGCAGGAACAAGAAAAAACAGTCACTCCAAAGGTATGCCCGGGACACAGACCACTTTATGCACTGCCTGGTCTCTCAGCAGCAATCTCTGTGCTCTTGTCTGGGTTTTGCAGCATGGGAAACGTCACTCTACGCTAGATCTTTGTCATGTTTTCCAAACATGCCCATGGATAAATGACGTGGTGAAATAGCATCTGATCTCAGCAGTGTACCTGCAATACTCGGCAGCTGGTTTCTGTGAGCTGCAGTCATAGGGACAAGATAAATACCCGCTTCACTTCTTCTGATAGAGATGATTAAAAAAATAAAAAGGCATTAAGTGGGTTTGGAGGTTTTGAGGGTTTTTTTGGACTATGATTATGCATATTCTAACAACATAAGTTAAATAATGTGATTTCTGGCAGATCTTTCAAAACAAGTTCTGGAAGTTTTCGAAATGGGATATTTGAGGAAGGGAACCAAAACTCTTTTAGGCTGGAGTTTGGCAAGGTTTATGGGAGGGACTACACACTTATATAGGGGAATTTCCTAATATTTAAAACTCAAATTCTGACATGAATTCAAGTATCATATTTTATGGTATGTACAAAGAGCTTCAAAGTGAGCAATGTTACTTTTTTTAAAGAAATATCTATTTATACTGGAGTAATACAACATTTCAAGGCTCCTTGGTCACTATGGGAGGTCAGAAAGAGTTTCCCCCCTTCAGCACATAATTTTTCCTCTGTTTTTGCTTTCTTTTGTTTTTGCACTTTTCATCAAAGCACTGGGATTTAGCCATGGCTACTAGAGGGAGGATGTGGGGTACAATATAGTGCTCTTCTAATGGCATAAAATTATCCCTTGTCGACTTGCCGTATCTGCTCACATACTTGGAATTAAATCTCTTACCAGCTCTGTGGTCGGATACTTTTTATCCCTGAGCCAGACTGATGAGGATTATTTTTTGCCCACCTAACCTCCCCGGCTCTGGGTAACATGGGATGTGGTCAGAGAACTGCTTGAGAGCTTTCCTTATTCGGTCATTTGTTATTTCAGTCCCCAGTAAACGCCGAATTCTCTCTTGCCAACATCTTGTGGCACAGCACTGATTCAGGTTTTTGATTTACCAATAGGTTTTTTGGGGGGGGGAGAAATGCTGGGTTTGGGTTTTTTCAGCCTCTGATGTCTGGTAGCGTGTGGATTAGCTGTTTTGGGGCTCCTTTTGAACGAGCCATCTCTCAGACAGGGCGCCCTTTTTTCTATCAGATAACCTGAGTGTTAGTAACCTGCTTCTATATACTTGTACTTTCACATAAATACAGTAAGAATGCTTTGATGTTTTTGTACTGAGCCCTCTTGTAGAGTAGTCCTGAAATTATCTCTTCATTGGATGCTGGAAGTTTCTGGGGTTTCTTCTGCATGTCCGTGTGCAGCTGCCATTGAAATAGGCCTTGAATTCTGAACTTCTGTTTGTCTAAATCTAACAAAGATGTTCTCGTCCTTATTCTTTTGGAATATTATAAACTGAGCATGTAAACTGATGTCAGCTCACCCTTAAAAACTGCCTGAGAACTTCTCCCAAACTTAGGCTATGGTGCCTACGGCAGCTTCCTTATTTTGAGGATATCTATTTGTGACCAGTAAATACGCTGCTGTGTGTATGGTTATACTTCTGAAGAGGATGATTACAGTATTATAAAGAAGAATTAATTAAGTTGCAAAGAAAATTAAAATATTTATATTTTTTGAACGATTAGATAATGTTGCTTCAAATATTGTTCATAAAATATTTTTGTTTTCTAAGAATGCTACCATTTCAATTAAAAACACTTTCATGGAGTTAATGACTTTGATATGCCCTGCAGCAACATGCATATAAGTACCGAGACTTCAAGTTCCAGCCTGATTTAACATACCTTTGGAAATCCCCGTTTCAGCCCCACCCCAGCTGAGCACAGCTGGGCACAAAACTCCCAGAGAGCACAGGTTTTTTTGTACAGTGCATGATTTCACTGCCCTGAAAAGGCTTCCCAGTTAACCAACCTCACTCGTTGTCCTAGGAGACCTGGGATTTCCTAAACCCACATATTTTATAAATATTTGTTTATTTGTTTGTTTTTAAAGTAGCTTTATCGGTGAGACTCTTCAACCTTGTCTCCAGAGGATTAGAACCCCAGTATGTTCTGTGCTAAGAAACTAGACTGAGTAATTTGAAACTTCCTACATTTTGTAACTAAATCAAGCCTACCGTTTGGGTATATCCTACAGCTAATTAGTCTCTTTGGCGTCCCAGCAGTATTTTAACTTTCTTGTACCTAGCAAATAAAATTATCACGTGACTGGGAATAAAGAGAAGCACCATCAGTCTGGCCTAACAGTGAACAGCAATTTCCACGCCAGCGCCCAGCTCGTCAAATTACACTGAGATCAAATCAACAAACTACATGAGCCCAAGGCCAGATGCTTGACTAAAAGCACTTACGTAGTCCCACATCAAATATATCATAGAATCGTCTAGGTTGGAAGGGACCTTTAAGGCATAATGAGGTCCCGGCAAACACCAGAGCTTCTGCATATTACGTGTCAAGGCACGTGTACTAAAACATCCTTTTTTTTTGCTCAAAGCCACGTCCCAGCTCTGCTCATCTGGCTGCCTTTCAAGACCCTCTAAGCGTTTTGCAATGGTTCGTATGCACCAGAATAGGGTCTCAAATGGTGCAAGCTCCTCGCTGTTCCCTTCTTAAGGCACGGACAGGTCAGTCTTACAGAGTGATCAGTGCAGCTCTGTACGACTTACCTGGCTCTGCCACTTAACACTTCATCAGTATTTCAGTAACAAATAAACCTATTACATGACATACATGCACACGGGAAATACGATTCCAATAATGAAATCTGGTCAGAGACTCATGCAGGCCATGAAGATGGAGATGCCATTAAGTGGGGCAGCAAGCCTTTCTCTCTTTTACCTTTCAGGAGCCTAAGTTGTTATTTCCTTTGAATTTCAACCTAACCCCGTTAACAAAGAGACTAAAACAGTCAGGACTAGCTGCAGCATTGCAAACAAACCATCTAAAGCATTCAGTTCTGAATTCCCCATGTGAGGTGCACATGTTCTCTCAGGACTCTGTGCTGCCTTCTTGCCTTTTAATTTTGTTCATGTCCATTCCAGTCTGCTCAGGAAGAAGAGGAGAGGAAGAAAAGGAAAGACTAAGCTCCTACTGGGGTAACTACCACTGTCTTGGGAGATTGCACCCATCCAGCCTCGTCTAACGCGGCTAAATCCCGTACAGCGTGTTGGCACACGCAGAGCACCAGAGCACCTTTCTGAATGACACGCTCCGTGTTACGTATAAATATTAGTGAACAAGACGCACGATATAATCGTGTGAAATCACCACCGTAATGAAAAATTCTGAACTGTAGGTTCTTAATTATTGCTACAGTGAATCACTGCATGCAAATCTCTCCAGGCAATCAAGACGCTTCATGTTGCTGGCATTGTAGTGGTATTATGTGGGTATCGTTTATAGGTAAATTATGCTCCAGATAATTATATTTACTACTAGAAAAGACAAATATAGAAAAGAAGCTTATATAAACGACAAGGTTTTTTTTACTTCTATAAAAATTTCAACTAGGATTTCTCTATGCAATTGCTTTCTTGCTCCATCACAAAACTCAGTTTTGTGTTTGTATTATGCACTTCACAAGTTGTTTTTGATGGTCCTGTGATTTACCATCATGCTTACTGAAAACAGAAAATCTGGTAAAGACTAAAAGTGGGTGTTTTTTTTCCTTACACAGCTTCACAAACCATGAGGTTTGTATTAAGACTTGGATGGGCTTGCAATGTACAGTTTGTTCTAAATTGCTGCCATTTCTTTTTCTAGTATCCAGTTTCAGTGCAATGCTTGAAGCAGCTGCTACTGGTCAAAAGGACATTTTGTAAATGTAAGTCTGGATTATCTGTGCAAGTAAGTGTCCAAGTTTAAATCCTCCGCTCCCCACCACAGAGAAAATGAGTGGGGCTGGTTTTAAAAGGATCCTTTGTGCAGAACAAATGGAGTGGAGAGAATTTGCCTTTCAGCTTTTTCACTGGTGCCATATCCAGAGAATTTGTTAACATCTGTGGTCTTTAAAGAAAATGCAAATTCTTTCATTTTAGACCAAGATAAATTTCTTAATTAGGAGGGTCATGTTTCCTAAATAGGACCTGGTATATTAGAAAAGTAAGAGTAAAATGTCCTCTGAACAATGAGTACCAGAGTGTTGAATGATTGTGTGTTATTTAAATTAGACTCTTTAAATCTGTACTTAAGTCTAGGTAAAAGTCAAGTGACTTAAGGTCACACTTAAGTATTTGTTTGCCTAGGCTGGAGATGTGAATCACTCGCTCACATTCATAAAAAAAGAAAACTGTGGGCAAAGTAAAAAAACCACTTGATATCTATTTTATTTTGTTTGGCTTTGTTTTCTTAACTTCAAGTAAGATATGTACTTCTTCCAATGGAAAGGATGCCTACGGAAGGACAACTGCTCTGACGCTGAACAGCACACACATAAATTATCCCTTAGAAATAGAGAGTACTCGCACAGAAGTTAGGAAAGCAAGTAAAGGCATTAATGATTAGACTTTATAAAAGGTGTAGTTATAGTTGCTTGTTAACATGCAAAACTCTTTTTCATATTTAGGCATATTTTAAAGAATGCGATTCTTGGGAGTTCATCCTGGAGCATTCAGGAATGAAAATTTTGGACCATATTGACAAGAATTATGACAGAACCTCCACATTTTGGACAAGGTAAATAATATAATACATTAAAAATACTAAATACTGGAAGGAAGCTTCAGGTGAGTAACTTGTGTGTTATCTGTTAAAAAATCAAACAAAGCACAGTTTAGGGTTTCACAGCAATGCTAAATATAGGCACCTGCAAGGAACAGGACTCCAGCCCTGAGCTCCCATAAACCTAACAAATAGCTGCTGCTTCCCCATGTCCTCTCACACTGTCTCTATGTCTTTCAAGAAATTCTGTGTATGATGTTATACACATTAAACTAATGCAATCCATTTTACAAGCTAATTGCAAACAACAGACACATATGTACCTTGTAAAAAATTAATTAATAATTTCCTATTCATTTTTGTCCTCTACATTTTAATAAATGAATGACATATTTCTATGGATTCAAAAAAGCCCTAGCAGTACTTCCTAAGTTTTGAGAGATTCTCTTATTTGTAAATAATAGGATGGCAATGGAGGAACGATTCAGCAGGTTTATCACTAACTCTAGAGACCTCTTTAAAGTATTGCTTAGTCTGCAACTGAAAATAGGCTGATTGGCCTTGTCCTAGTTTCTGTTTGAAAATCACTCCCCACTGCTGTCTGACTGCCAATCTCTGTGCCTAAAAACCTGTGTGGTGCTCTGCTCTTACTTCGGCAGGATGGAATCTCACAGTATTTCCAATATATTCCATCCTCATGCTCTGCAATGTAGCACCATGGGCTGACATCTCCGTCTGGGTTCCTGAAAGAGGAAAACAGAGTGAGTAAAAAGTCATCAAATGTTTTCAAAACCCACGTAAAAATAAATCTTACTAAGCTTCAGTGTCATCACTATTTGGCTCTAATACCTATTGAATATTTAACCATATACCAAGAATAATGCAAAATCAGTCAGGAAGTTCAGATAACTTTGGTTATTACAGTACACAGTAAGCACAAAATGCTAGTAATGTCTAAAAAACAACTTATTTTTTCTTTAAGTCTAAAAGGTGCAGAGCTATTTCTGGACAGTACTGAGAGAGAGAGGAAGATTTTTCAGCCCCACATACTACATACAGGTTTATTAGCCTCCTAAACTTGATTTTTGCCTTGATACAGAAGAGTCCAGACTCCAACTTTCTGTATGATGGCAAAACCACTTCTCCAATAAAGCGTTCTGGGAAAGACTGAGGTCTTTTCTTCCCCTTCAGTAAAACTGAATAAATGTCTTTCAGTGATCTGATATATTGATGCATGAAATAATTCCTTATGTGTCCACCATTATTCTTTGCTGTTGTGCAGACGTAATTAGTTATTAGGTTATTTAAAGTATTTTCTAGGTACACTTTGAAAAACTATTCACAAATTAAAAGATCAGTTTAAGAGAATAAATGTATTTTGGACAGTCAGTTTGAAATATGACCTTTTCTTGTAATTATGGCTAAATGCAATCTTTTATCATGTACTTTGGCATTAATTCTATGACACTGAGGTGTCAGTTCAGCTGCACATTGACATTCAGGCATATTAACACCACCTGCAGGAGATCTAATTTGAGAACTGCTGGAGATAGATTTTGGTCAAATAACTGAAGACAAAATAGTTGAAGGCATCTGGTGAGTTGAGTTCAATTCAGCTGAGTAAAATGCTGCTCGTTAGGCTTTCAAACAGAGTAGGAAAAGTAGTGGACGAGGAAAGTCTGTGCTGGGAATTTAGGTGTAATGGCAGAGCTCCCAGTAGCTAAAGAAAGAAGACAACTAAAATCAAGAAAAACCTGTACTCAAAATAACACAGTTTTCCTTGTTTTCACAGTTACAGGAAACTCTGGATTTACACCTGCATGACAGAAATCAGATGTCTGTAACTGAATCATGGTAATGGCACTCCACATATAAATGCCTTAAAATGCAAGGAAATTGCAGAGAAATTTGATGAATGTCTTTAGAAATCTTTGCCTTGAACCTCAAAAGTGCCTACAGTTGGGAAACAATTGAGTGTCTTTCAAAATCTCCCAAAACTTCAGGCTGCATAATTTTGTTATGGCTGAAATGAGGTTTAGTGGAACATTATGAGGCATTTCCATCTTAACAGGGTGTCTTGCTGTAAACAAAGTCTTCCAAGTAAGGACCACCCATGGAGAGATAACATGCTTCTGATCAATGCTTTAAGCGTAAAATTAGATTATTCAAATATTGTCCCTAAAATGGAGCCTCAAAGCAATGCCTTAAAAAAAAGCTTTGTGAGATATGTGTTGCCTCAGAAAAGGGAAGATCAACTCCTCCATTGTCACTAAGCAAATTAATAGCAGAAAAAGAGCGGCATCCTCCCTCACAAGGCCTTGACAAGATTTGCATACTAAAGATATGCTCTGACACTGTTAAAACAGTGACTTTCCAAGCTTTTTTTCAACAGAATGTGAAGTTAAAAAGCATTGGTTAATTAGGACCATCATTCCATACACCTGTGGGAATATTCCTGGGCCAAGGAAGGCAATGGCTAACCTTCCAGCCAAACTCCATCTCAAAGAGGACAATCTGACACCTGGCAAATTGAGGGTAAAAAGCTGTATTTGGCAATCGAGACATTTCTCAGGCTTACATACCAGATGACAGGCTTCTTGCTCCTTGTAACACCAAATCCTCACTTGCTAAATAAAGTGAGATTCTAGCAAGGATTACTTGAATACCTGGATAAACATTCAGTTTGTTCCGCACATTTTTTCATGGCTTGTACATGCTATGCTTTGTACATGGTTAATATGTATTAATTTAGGTTTATTAAATTAGGTTTGTATTATCCTAGTGATACGACTAAGGGGTAATGGCTCCAAACTGAAAGAGGGTAAATTTAGATTAAATATTAGGAAGAAATCCTCACATCCTTTGGGTGGTGAGAGCCTGGCCCAGGTTGCCCAGAGAAGCTGTGGCTGCCCCATCCCTGGAGGGGTTCAAGGCCAGGCTG
>JAOTQQ010000005.1:31251902-31263186 GCA_026546715.1 Gallinago undulata
GGGGTTCAAGGCCAGGCTGGATGGGGCTTGGAGCAACCTGGTGTGGTGGGAGGTGTCCCTGCCCAGGGCAGGGGCTGAGGGAGGCTGTGAAGTTGGTGTGAAATGTTTTTGATGGGAAGACAGCCTTTGCAGTGCTCACATGCCAATCGGGTACTAGACAGCTTGATGGGTTTATTTGGTTTCCAGGCCATTTTCTCCAGAATGCCCAACTTATATGGTGTTTCTCTTGCAGGACGTGTTATTTTTCTTTGTTCATGTAAGATGCTGAACTGATTCAAAAGAGAGTCAATTCAGAACTTGGCAATAATGCTGAATTCTCTGTCTATGGCTGAAAACAGCGTCCACTGATGCAACACATTGAACGACATTATTTTGAAGCCCTGCTGCAGCCCCTGGAAAAGATCCCAAGTAAGTCATTTTCTTCCTTGTCCTTCACCAGTGTTCTTCAATAAGAAATATCCTCCTAAGTCATCTGCTACCTGTGACAAGACCGCTCTTCTGTGCTTTCTTACTTACTCTTGGTTAACTGGCTGGCTCTGTCTCTGTCAATATTTTCTTGAATGTCAGTTTCTGATTAAATATGGAAAAGTTCTTGGATGAAGAACTGGGGCCCTATGTTTGTGACATAAAAATTGTGCTGAACTCCTGCATATTAATTTTGCCTCATTTATGCTGATTTATATTGCTGTATTATTTATTATGATTATACTTTATGATTTATTTATACTTATGGTTTCAACATGAAGGTGGCAAGTGTATAGACTCTACCCTACAAAGCCTACAACCTGCTAAGTAAAGGCATATTCCAGGAGAATTGAGGTGGTCTCTTTCTCACGAAAGCGACATTAGAGCTTTTCTTGCTATGCCCCAGGTAACTCAGTTTTTAATCTCCTGGTTTAAATACCTCCATCCCCATTACCCAGTAAGACACACCGCTCAACTGTATATGCATCCTAGATGAGCTGATGGGTATCACTGCTTAAGGAATGTATCTATCAGGTTATTCCCCACCTATTTCCATAGCAAGGACAGACGGGCATAAAAACTTAACTGGTCAGTTCTCTGAAGGCCTAAATATAGGTTCTTATTTGGCTCCTAAATTTTGCAGTTCTTATTTCAGTTTCATTCTGAGATCTAACCGAAGTTATGGTGGACTCAAAAGTTTGAGCTGGTATTGTAACCACTGACAGTTGAGCTTCTGAATTCAAATAACAGCTCTAAGTCACTGAACAGGTAATGCTCACTGAGAATTCTTAGTGACTACATAACTTTCCTTAGCACAAAGCTCAGAAATACTGTGTGTAACAGAAGCCGGCTGTTGGATGAGGAAAAAAACCATAATGTTCTAGAGCCTCCTAGACATTCACTAGTGCTTCTCTAGTTCTGACTTGGATCAATTTTTTTATTATCTACACCTTTTCATTTAAGTAATCCCTAGTCTTTTTCCATCATGTGAAATTATGGACTGGATATATGATGTGGACTTTGGGTGAGAGATGGGATGAAAAAGTTAGTCTACTAATGATGCTTGTTGATCCAGGGTACTGATTACAGGATAAAAAAAAACAACTATTATATATCCATGGTTCTGATGTTCTTCACTGTATGAAAGGAAGTTTCCTCATTTTTTGTCAACTCTTTAAATTAACACCAGTCTATAGACAATGTTAGTAGCAATGAGATATTTCTTACCTGCAGTAGTTATGTTCTCCAAGCCCTCCCTCCCCATTGGGATATTTCAGAGTGTTGTACGGATGCTCAAAGGTCTCATTCCAAAAAAGACAAGGTTTCCCTGCATATTGGGAGGTCTGGTTCTGAGTGCCGCGATAGTCAGCCCCATTTGCAGTGTAACATTCTGGGAAGAAAAAGAAATGGAAAAAGAGAGAGAATGTTTGTAGGGTTAGCATTGCGGTGTTCCCCCCTCACCCTCCAGCCCATCCCAAGAGGCCACGTTCCCTTTCACTAACGTGTTTCCTGCACTGTTTAGGCAACTACAGACCCTGTCTGGGATTTAAGTTTTCTCTCAGAAACATCTATTGAAGAGATTGTGAATTCATTACTTTACTAAATAACGTACAGGACAGGTCTGATGGTGGCTAATACAATTAACATGCATTTTCTGAATAAGCATACTATATTTTTTACTGTTTCCCCTTTGCTTTAATCATTGGAAGGAACTTGTAGCTTCTTAGTTTTCCAAAAATGAAATTAGATGATGATATCAGTCTGCCACTTATCAGCATGCTACCCAAAATCTCACACCAATTTAACTGGAGTTGTGAAAATCTGTACTTTACAAAGTGAAAGCTTTTTAGGCATGGATCTTGCAAACATTTACATCCTGATTTAGAAATATTCTTAGATTTTTTTTCTCTGGCTTAAATTGCCTTAGAAAGGGACCTCCTTCAGTAAAATATAATCATGATACTGTGATTTGCTACTGCAGCATTTGTGCTTTCAGATTAAAACCTGCAGGTCAATATTCTTCTGCCTCGCTCATATTTTCTCCTGTTTATGTTTCCTTTCCTAACCTCCTAACAGTCAGCAAGTTAGAAATCAAAGCAGAGAATGATTTCTGTAGTTATTAAATACACTATCCCCTTCTCAGCTGAACTGGAAATCTCATACTGTCTGATTTTGCTATGTCTTATGAATGACGTCTCATCAAATAAATATTCATACTCATGAATAATTTTACCTTTACTAAAAATGCAAAACATGTTCGGTTAAAATGTTATCACTGTGAGGGTGACAGAGCATAGGAACAGTTTGCCCAGAGAGGTTGTGGAATCTGACCTTGGAGATACTCAAAAGCCATATGGCCATGGTCCTGGGCAACCTTCTTGAGCAGAGGGGCTGAACAAGGTGACCTCCAGAGGCCACTTCCCACCTCAACCATTCTGTGATTCTATAACCATCTTCCAGAAAGTGTACCATAAATAAAGCCCATCCTCTTTATAAGTGATACGCGGTAACATTTATCATCCGCGCATTTATCTCGAAATAGCATTGAGACAGAGCAGTCCCTGACAGAATTAAAACATGTCAACGTTTCTTTGTACAGAGCAGCACCAGGGAAAGTCACTAATGATTCCTACTAACTGCTGGCTGCAAAGCCCTCTTTTATCTGATGGTGTTCTCAGCAGAAACCAGCTGCAGAGACGTTCTGCTGCCCTGAGGGAAGGGGCGAGTGCTCTCAAGTGGAGTGTGCTCATCCCAGGTGTCCCTCACCAGATGGACTTCACAAAACACGGCAAGAAAGACCCATGTGGCTGCAGTTGGGAGAGGAATAAAAACACTCCTAGATTAATCCTGATATTAACAGTACACTTTTTTGTATTTAGAAATATCGTGGGAGAAGGGAAAATGTACCATTAAACTTCTGCCTTTGAAATTAGTTTAGTCTGGGCCCACAAATATCAGAATGGTGCAATTATAATGATTATTTCACAGTTTTATTACACAGCAGATGAAAGCTGATGTATTTGTGCCTTCGCTGCACATTTTCATGCCTAGGCAGGTTAGCATTGCTATTAAATGGAATTTTGTTGCTGAAGGCACATAGGAGAGGTGTCTGCACAGCCATGAATGTACACTGCTATCATCCTTGGACAGAAAGCTATCAAATTTAACAAAAACAAGTCAATACTCCTCCTTATTCTAATTTACCTGACTGCCTTAGCTCTGCAGGTGAGCTTCAGAAAGTCACTGGAAAATGCAAATCTGGGTTTCCAGTATTTAGGCCACCACAGATATTTGCATAAACATATGAAAAAACCCCACTTTAAAGCCACCACAGTGTTGCAATACCTCAATACTTCTCTTGCTTTGCAGTTAGTGTAGAAGTTTTTCTGTGACATAGGTGAAAAATATAAGCTGATGAATTTGGCAGAAAAGAGAGGAAAACATACTCAAACCGGATAAACAAAATAAGGTACAGTATAAAGAAGCAGTTGTGAGAATTGAGAAACACATCCAGGAAAGATGTCCACTCTAGCTTAGTGCTGTAACATTTTTTTTTTGCTTCTCACTTCTAAAGGAGAAGCAATATGTACTAACATTGCTCAGAAATGTAAGGAATGCTACAATACCTGAATGCGATCTGGCACACAGGCTCAGCCGAAGTTAACATCAGCCCGTTTTAGCATCTGCTAAGACTGGCCCATGCTTTAACTTGCAGCAGCAACTGCCTTTCATTTTCATGTCAGCTTTTTTTAAAAATAGATTTTCTTCAAACTTCACTATGCTAGTACTGTAAGGACATGGCACAAAAGGAAGAGTCGGAGCTCTCTCTGTTCCTCTGAGCTGTAGGTTTTTGTTCCTCAGACAACAGGTAGCTGTAACGGAGCCTCCTGTGTTCCCTGCACGACCCAGAGATTTGGGGAAAATGTGGGTTGTAGCGAAGCTCCCCTGGCTTTGTGGAAGGGGGAGACCATAAGACCCAACGTAAAACCATTGATTATCCCAGAAAAACTGAAATGGAAACTTTAAGTTATGGAAATTAGCGTCTGTTAGCAAATGAAATACATAACTTTTCGTGTTACAGGGAATTTGCTATGAAATTTCCATTTTGTTAATGATTAATGATAATTTTGCCATAGCAATGGAGTGCAATCTTTTAAAGTAAGTACTAACACTTAAAAATCAGGCCCTCAGTCCTACATTCTTTTGCCTTGAACGATCAGCTTTGAGATCTGCCGAGATATATTTTGTCCAGTTTTCTATACAATTCCTACTAGCATGGATGCAGATCTCTCTGCATATTCAATATCTTGGCAGTAAAAACCTGAATTCTTCAATTTATCACACATAGTGATTTCACTGTATGTTGCTGCACAGCAGCCAAGACACTACGTTAGTGATCCCTCTATGAATTTAATGTTCAAATGTAGTGAAGGTGCAAAGTGAAGGTTTCATCTGCAGACAGGCCGCTGTCCTCTACACTTCAAATCCAGAGGCCGTCCTTTAAAGACAAATGTCCTAAGAGATTCCGGAGGAGGTTAGAACCTCCGTCCTTTTTGTCTTGCACCACTGGTGCAATAATTCTGGGAAAAGGTGAGCTTAAAAAAGGCCAGCCAGTCTTGTCTGCGCAAAACTAATACAGAAGAGGTCATCTAAATAGAAGAGTCAGAAAAAAGCGGACTGAGCACTCTTGGTAAAACTCTTGGGCTTACTCAAATTACCTGATTTCTCTTTGGTAGATTATGATCATGTAGAAGGAAAAGGGAAAAAAAAGTAAAACAACCACCACCAACCACCTCTCCTTTACTCTTTTGGCACCCACTGGGTCCAGCGGCCTTATGCTCGTTGATGCCTCCATATTACTGAAGGCCATAAAGGCCTTCGCTTGGAATCTAACATCACAACAGTGGCTCAGGGAAAATGAATAACATCTTTATGAATCTCAGCAACTCTTGTTCCTTCAGGTTTTGTAAAACTGTGGTATACTATGACAGAACTTGCACTGTATCCTAGTCCTCTCTGGGTGGTGAAGGGAAGAACAGAAGCACTGTGGAGGCTAAAGCTGGTGGCTTCCTAGAAGGCATCAGGGCGCTGCTGGGCTGGATGGATTTGTCATGTTGTTTCCATCCATGCACACAGTTCATGCTCAGTTTAAACTATCCAGTCACCCATAAACCTGTATTAAATCACCAGGGATTTAGACAGTACGCGGAGGAAGTTGTGAGCATTTAAATCTTGAAGTCTCCAATCTCCTATTTTTCATCTCTCAGTCAGCTGGGTTTCAGACATAGTCTGAAGTAGAGGTTTGGTCAAATCCATGATTAGCATCAATTTCTGTGGTGACTTCACTCTATTTAAACTGCCTAATGACCCTGCTGCTTCTACTGTTTCACAGGGATGTCTGCAATCGGGATTAATCAGAGACAGAACCGTCGCAGTGGCCCTAGTGCTGGAAAGCTGGAAGGTTCCAGCAGGTCCTGTTGAGGATCACGCTTATGAGTGAAAAAACACGGAGAGCAGCATGTTGTCGGGGCTGGTTTGTTTTCAACACGTCAGGTGCAATGGTTGACAGAAAAATAACTCTTTTTGTTCACTTTTTTTTTTTTTTTTAATGAAGACTGAGACTAGATAAGTACGTATTGAATGGCAATGCTAGAAAGAAAAAGCAGAAAATAAGCCTGGGGATGGTTGTCCACTCTGAGTGAATGTTAAGCGTGTGATACAGGTTCACAATTAGTTTTATTAGAGCCAGATCAACATTTGGAAGATCAAACAGCAGCTGTAGTAGAAATTTTTTCCATCTGTCTCGGTTTCTTCTTCGATGTAGGGACCTTACAATGATCATTTCTGCCTTTGTTACTTTGGGACTGTGTGGCTGCCTGCACTCCACATGGGCGCCACTTCAGCATCATTTGAAAAATTAAGGTAGTGCAGAAAAGAACAGACTGACTTTTTTACTGAACGAAGCACTGATGATGGAACACTGACATTTCGGGGTCTGTGCTGGCTTCCCATGGTTTTCTAAGACGGACTTCCAAATATTGGTTTTAATCTCTGAAGTCCTTAATGGCAAGAGGCCCAGTTACCTGAGAAACTCTCATTTCATGCCACATTACCACAGACAGAAACAATACAAATGCTGGAATTTCATCTGCAGCCTTTTCTCTACAGATGGGATGAAAAGCAGAGAAAGCAGCTATCTACTGCTCAAACACTCTTCCCTTCCTGGCTGACAAGTGGGAAATCTTATAAATCTTCTGGGCGTTCTCCAAAGCCTGTATTTTCTCAGAGACATATATTTAGTGACATTACAAATTGCAGACTGAAGAGATGGAGGTTTTGGGACAGTTTAAGTGACTTCTTAGAGTATTCCTCTAAAGTTGGGGCGTGTACATAGCTTTTGAGACAGAAAATTCAGAATGACAAACTTGCTACTATTTCACTAGGGGAAAAAAAAAAAAAAGTGACTTTGTTTTGTTTGCTTTTAGTTCTGAGCTACTTGGAGTGCTGGCTCGTGGCCGGAGAGATGAAAGGCTGACAATTGTCAATCAAAAACTAGCCTGCCCAGGCCAGAAATCATCCTTCCGGCTACTGCCAAACAGGAAGCAAGGTTTTCTCTTAAAAATCTGCAGATTAATGAAAGGTAAATGAAAGTACCCTCTATTTAAATCTCGGGTTTCGTTACAGTGGTGTGACAGCCAGAAGATGAAACGTTCTGCAAGGCTGGAGCAAGAAAGATAGGTTCCTACAAGCGCTTGCTTAGTTCTCCCTTGCTTTTCTTACGGCCTTCCAGAGGCGTCAGAAAAATGCTGGGGCAGAAAATAAGGATATGGAACCGGAGGTGCCAGGTCCGGTGATGACCAGGTGTCGGCCGCCTGATGCTGGTGCGGTGTTCTGAGATGGGTTTTAAGTCATTGCCTTTCTACCTCAACTGCTCTCCTAGTTCTTGCTGGGGACTGCGATTTAAGCACTCCTCCTTAAATGAAAGCACTGTATCTAGGTGCAGATGGCAACAGTTACAGGCACTAACCAGATGCTGCAGCCTCTAATTTGATTGAAAGGGTATAATTAGACAGCAGAAACACTTCAATGAGAGAGCAACACACAGAGGAAAGGGCAGAAACCACTTAAGTGATGCCAAGATACCCCGGCAGTGACAGAGGCAGGGGCCGGGGGTGGAAGGGGCAGAACACCACCAAATTACCTTCTTCGGATGAGAACGTTTCTGTTTCCCTACGGATGCGAATAGGGATTCTATTATCATAGGTTGCCACAGTTCTTCATGTGGGAACACTGATTAAAACCAGAAGAAGCTTCAGGAGATCAAAGAGACAAATATGGCTTCTGTGGTCATTATTAAAAATATTTTTAGCAGTGTGATGGTTTGCTTTGAAGAGGCAGTTTTATCGATTGAACCAAAAGCTGGTTTGTGTACTGCCATACCATTGGCCAGGGAAAAAAACAGCTCATTCCATAGGACGTTACGGTGCAAAATAAATGTTTTGGGGAAGTATCAGGCTGGTTTGGACCTACCCAGGCAAAAAACTAGTGCAGCATTTCTACATTTCAATGCTTTCCTATTCCAGTTCATACTAATACAACAAAAGCCCTTACGCCAAAATGATCAGGTTTGAATGCCTATACTGTAACAGCCATGAAACCCACAATGCAACAGTTGGTACAAACTAAATTAAAAAAAAACCTCAGGAAAGGATGATCTTTATTTAAAATTGCAATTTTCAGAATTGCTAGGAAATAACTCCCCATCTGGTAAATCTGCCAGTTAAATTCTGATGTGATGCTCACCACTTGGTGAGCTTGATCACTCCTCCTTTGCAGCACAGGAGGTCTCTGCACGTAGTTTAAAAATCAGCTCTGTCTAGCCTTGGTCCAAACTAGAGTCATCACAGCAAATACTCACCTGACGTTTGATCAAACCTTGACTTAAGCATCTGTCTGCCCTGTGAGAATATGCATTCCTGGGAATGTACAGACATGTGGAGTTCCGTACCTGTGCTCCCTGTGTGAGTTGTTCTATATGTGATCTTCCTGTTCTTGTGGAACTTTGATGACTAACCTCCAAGCTAATCACTTTTTCATTGCTCTTCCTTTTTTGTTTTTAAAGGAAAAAGGAAAAAAAAATGTAAATGCTACCCGACTGGCCAGACCCATTGTGGAACAGCCTAATCTGCCTGCTTCCAAGGTATGAGTGTGAGAGCCAGTCATCATTATTTCTAATGCTTAAAAGTATGTATTTTGTACCTTTTTTTCTCTTTATTCATCCAGTACAAACATGGTAGATTAGCCACAGCTCTGCAGCTGCCGGCCGGTCCCAAGCCGTGAGACGGAAACACACTTGCTTGTCCTTGTGATTCTTTATCACTGGAAGGAAGAATGCATGATGTGACCCCCTAAGAATTTCTGTTCCTTAATACACCCATTTGTTTTCTTTCTTTGTGAAGTTTTTAAACTGTTGTTCCATTGTCAAGCGTGGCAGACTCAATCCCTTTGGAAATTTTATCAGGATGGGCCATGGCCACCGTGGGGATGGAGGGAGCGGTCTAGAGCACAACCATGATGGTGTGATATGACAAAGAACGTGCATTGTGCAGCTGGCAGCGTGTAATCCCTGCCTCCTTCCCACTTCTTCGGCTCCATCCTGCCTAAATCCATTCCCATAACTCCGGATTTTTGAGTTACGCTCTATGCATGTACAAGCATGACATGCTGAAGTGTTGGACTAACTATTTCATTTTCTGTCTGTCTGGTTTAGAAATGGCTTTTTGAGTATTTCCATGACGATTGCTTAAGGCATATCAAGTAGAACTGCTTCTCTGAATCAGCCAGCCATGGGCAGAAAAAGATGACAAGATAGAAGGTTTGTGAGAGAAGGCTGAAACAGCAGCTCAAAGGAGAGACTCAGCTGGGAAGAAAACCCAGGACATGGTGAGCCAGTACTGCTATAGGGAAAGATAAGACAGACTGATAATCATACACATTTCTGATGGAGAAATTAAATGAACGCTCTAAATACAGAAACTAGAAGTGAGATCTTACTGCACTGAGCATATAAAATAACATTTGTTCACCGAAACTAACATTTGCCGAAGGCATTTCCATCTCTTTGGCCTTGTAATAAAAAACTCACCAAATTCAGACAGTCCTTTAATGTTAGGCAATCTATTCACCCATCTCTTATTTCTGATTCACTTGAGAAATGTGGTATGACTGAAGTTTGAATGCTGCAAATGTCAGTGTTTGGATTAATGGGAACTGTGAGACATCCCAGAGAGAAGCAGAAACACTCTGTGAGAAGTAGCACAGCACTATGTGCAAAAAACTGTTAACTCCCTCTAATTGCCGACAATTGGAGTCATTTTTCGCAAGGCAATCCTAGAAGTTAAAGTTTCTCTCCTGTCTTAGCAAATGATGGTGCGACACAGTATGTATTTTGACTGCCTTTTACAATAAACCTATTAAGAAATATATTTGATAGAAACGGAACAGGCATTAAAAACATACCCTGTGACAAACAGCCTTATAAAAGAGATATTGTTTGTCATTTCAGAGTTCTGCCGGCTTCAGGTGCACCCTGACCCAGCTGATCCCCTGTCGGTCCTGTGGGATTGGGGGGTCAAGAAGAAGACCCTGAGGTATGGTTTGTGCAGGTTAGCAACTCTGCAGATTTCATACCTGCCCTACAAATTAGAGGTCCCCATTGAAATCCAGGTTTGCACTATTTCCAGTTTCTTTAGCAGAAGACGCACAGGTGTCAGCACTTTCCAGATCCACTCTCCTTTGCCCCCCCCCCCCCCAATTGGAGGCATTTTATATCCTCCCCCCTCCCCCTGTCCCAGCTGCTTGTGCTCAGGCATTTCTGTCCCTTTGGTGGCCACCAGCACACGCCGTTAGAGGTTGGCCAGAGGATGGAAGTGCAGGTGCGTGAACAGAGAGAATCCTCTCGGTTGCCTTCGAACCAAACCCTGGCGCTGGGGTCTGTCCCCGCTCGCTGCCACGGAGCCAGCGGAGAGGGACGTGGTCACACACGGGGTGTTCTGTCCCCAGCTCTGCCCACAAACCTTACCGAGAAGACATTCTCCAACTAAAGCAAAGGAAGGAGGACCTACTGTGTGCACCAAACATGTCCTAGCCATACCGGGAGCGCTGCTAGACGTGGTCTAGACACGTCCCTCTCTAGGCAGCTTTCTACATGCTTATCCAAAAATATTCTCATCTTTTACTCACTTCAGGAAACTTCTGAAAAGTTGTAAAGTTCACCTTTTGCATTCCCTTTCTGGTAAAAGGCAGCTTTTTTTTTTTTTCCCTGCTAACAAAGTCTGTTTAAGTATTTTCCAAATCTAATTAGGTGCATCTGCAAAAACTTGATGAGCAGATATCTTGCTCGTGGCAAAAGGAAGTAGAGCAAATTCTATGTCATAAAGAATAACAACGATTAGAATACGCAAAATGTGCCCCGGAGGACCTTGCACCTGATGGCTGGGACACGGCGACCACCTGGAATGGCCCCCCCAGTGCTTAAATCACTGGTGACAAGGGAGGTGAGGACAAAAGGGCATGGAGAAACTGTATAAGGAGAAAAAACACCTCAACAGGTAGCGAAGCTCCGGGCTCCCCCCATCCCTTGGCCGGCCGAGCACCTGAGGGGTCGCAGGGTGGCACGCTGCGGACAGGTGAGGTGGCCACGCTCCGGGGCCCGACTGTCCCCTGCTGCCAACCGTGACTTGGCTTCCCCGTGAGTCCCGTTGGGGACACCCAGTGCCCCCAGACCCCGCGCTGCCCTGTCCGTCCCCCGTCCCCCCCC
>JAOTQQ010000005.1:31263286-31288959 GCA_026546715.1 Gallinago undulata
CCCCCCCCCCCCCCCAGACCCGGCCACCCAACCGCTCCGGCGGCCGAAGGTGCTGCCCCTCTCCCTCCCCCTCACGCCCTCACACAGGTCTCCATGCTCCCGCAGACCCTCCCGGCACGAAAATCGCTCCCCCCCACACGCACACACACTCCTTGCCCCGCACCGACCTGGCGAGCGGGAAGGGTCGCCGTGGCCACCTCGGAGAGGTGCCGGCGGGAGGAAGGCGGGTTGCGGGGTCCGGGGAAGAACTGCCCGGCTCCCTCGCCCCTCAGAGAGCGGCCCCAAAGGCCCCCAGCACCGCGACGCCTCCCTCCCTCCCTCCTTTCCCTCACTCACCGGAGAGAAGCGGGTCCCGGCAGCAGCTCAGCGCCAGCCCGGAGAGGGCCAGGGCGGCGGCGAGGGCGGGGGGCTCCATGGGCGGCTGAGGGGGGCCGGGGCGGGCCGGGAGAGCGCCAAGTGCGGGGAGCGGCGGCCCTACGGCATGTGTGTCCCGCCGCCGCGCCCCGGCGAGGTGCCGAGCGGCAGATGAGGGATCCTGTTACCGGCCATGTGACAGGAAAGGATAGAGACCGGCATCCCCACCCGCCGCCGCCGCCGCCACCACCTTCGGCACGGGCAGGTTCGGGCGGCGGCCGGTGGCCCGGGGGCTCCGAGGGGCCCCCCCGCGGGGAGGCAGGGGCACGGCGACACCTCCCTCCTCCCCCCGCCCCGCAGCCCCGCTCCCCTTCCCCAGCTCCCGCATCCCGCCGCCCGGGGGTACCCCCTGAGGGGACGCGGGGGGGGGGGGCTACCGGGGAGTGGGGGACAACCCGGGTCCCCTCGCCCACCGAACGGGGGGGGTCAGGGGAAGAGAACGGTACAAAGTGCCCCGGGCACCCAGACAGTGGCCCGTGAGGGGACACGCGTGGCCCCGGTGACAGGGACACGCAGAGACCACAGATCGACGGAGAAAGAGCAACTCTGCTTTCTGAGAATGGCGAATGCACATGCAGAAAGAGAGATTTTTTGTTGGTTTGGGTTGTTGGGGTTTTTCTCCCCCCTTTTTTCCCCACCTACATGCAGACAGCAAAGGGTAAACAAAAAAGCCCAGGTGTTTGTGGCACTGGGGGACACGGATCTGTGGTGGGTTTGGGTTAATGGTTGGACTCAGTGATCCCAAAGGTCCCTTCCAACCAGGACCCTTCTATGATTCTCTGATCCTAAAGTCTCAACTTCTACAAGGGTTCATTAGGTGACCTCTGAGATGTTTGAGTAATATCAGCGCTTCTTTGCTAAAAAACAGCCAAAACAGGGAAAAAAAAAAAACCAACCCAACCATCAACAGCAAAAAAACCAACCCACAGAAGGTGACACTTGCTTTGTTCTTGTCTTTGTAGCATCTTCACACCTTCACTGTGCGACGGGGTGGCACCTTCCAGCATCTACATTTCAGGTTTCAATTTCAGTTTCCCTGCTCTGAAAGAGGAAGCACCAAAATCCAGTGTGTGGGACTGTGCCAGTATGCACTACGGTACGTCGCACCATGCAGAAGCTTCCCATCACACAAAGGTTGATTTTGAGGTGAAAAACATGCTTAAATTTTCTTTTGGCCTTTTCTGAAAAAAAAAAAAAACAACAGAAAAATGATTACATATTAGCGTGGCTTTATATGTATATTTTAATAGCACAGCATAGTGCTGTGTTAGAATGTGTAGAATGTGTAAGAATGTGCCACACTTATTTCTTTGAGCTGAGCTCCTACTGAATGCACAATTTTTAAGCTGATGAAATGTTGAAAAACATTAGCGGTGTTCTGTTAGCTTGGTGTTATGCCTTTTTTTTTTTTTTTTAATGGTGAATATGGAAATATTTAATTCCTCCTAACTCATGTGAGATATAAGCATGCTCAGCTCTTGGGCTCAGATTCTGTTATGGTTCCTCATCCTGAACTTTGTTTGCACAAGAGCAGACATGATTTTGTTGCCACTGAATATATGGTGTGCATGTATAGGGGTGTGTGTGTGTATTTATATGTGTGTGTGTGTGTGTATAAACCAGGGAATTAGAGCTCACTGTGATGGGAGAGTTACTGAGACGGAGCAGAAGGAACAGCTTGTGGTGGGGGTGGGTGTTTGTTTTGACCATTGCTTTGCTTATGATGGAATAAGCCAAATAATTCTGATTCATAGAAATCAACTGTGTTCTTAGATTAACGCACAAATTTTTCAGGAGGGACTGGAGTTCTAATTCATCCCATATATTCCCTCCCCAGCCCGAGCCACTGACATCAAGCGCTGTGAGCGTTCTTTCACAAGCCGTTGTGTGTGCAAGCAGCACTTCCTTGTGGCACAGGCTGTCTAACAGCACATGAGACATTACTACTTTGTGATTTAATGACCCACAAAATTCTCCTCTCCAAGGACTTGGACCCCACCATGTTACCCGTCCACCCGATTTTGATTCCATTTTATCTGGCATTCTGTTCCTTAAGGGCACGGGAACAGAGAACGCTTATGAATTTTTAACACTGATAACGAAGTTCCCAAAGTCAACCTTCTGTATCCCCGAAAGGCCGGCTCAGTCTTCCAGCACTTCCAGGCACAGTCACTGTCGTTCATTCTGCTGCCCGCTTTCCCCGCACAGTTGATACCTGTGTATGCAGCGGTTGCACTTTATAAATTTTTATTTTAAACTCTAGCACACTGGCAACGAAGCCCCAGCTTGTTGCCAATGATCATTCCCCCTTCTTCTTGCAAAGTTCCAGGTTTTCTTTACAAGATATTTTCTTCTTTTTCTGTTGTAGAGAATTGTTTCTATTTCAACTTAGAGTATTCAAGATCACTTGTTCTCATTTTGTAATTTTCTGCTTGTGGTTTGCGGTCTCTGCTTACAAACAACAATGGCAACAGCAATGGCAGCTAATAAGTAATGAATAATTTTATACTTCATAACACAGTGTCTGAGATGTTTCTTTCAATTTGTATTGTTCCCATTATAATGTAAAATCTGTACTGCTTCACTCATTTAGTTTCCCTGTACATTTGGTGCTTAGTTTGTCCTTGCTTTTTGAAACCACTGTGATTTTCCAGTAGTTTATGAGATAAAGAGTTGAGAAGTCAGTAATTCTTGCACTGTCGGAAGAGTTGCACCACACAGAACTGACTTCACTGACTACACTTTGGGATATAGGCAAAAGCAAATGGTTGTTGGTTTTGGTAAAAGGATTCTGTACAAGGTGGTAGTTCAGAAATCAGGTTTTAATGAGGATAATGAACCACGCCATAATACAGCCAGATATTGAAACAGAAACAGTATGCATGTTGCAGTTATTCAAGGAAAATATTGCAAGTTTTGCCAAACGTTTCCAGTGCAGGTAACAGATTTTTTGTTTTGAAGATGGACTCCAAATAGACAGTGAGTAAAGATGGATTTAAAAAAAAAAAATCATTAGAAGTTAACCTGGAAGGAAAGGTTGAAAAGTTTCATTTTCTGAGTCCTTCCCCTCCCTTCTTCCTTCCCAATTGTAATCGTTTTAAAATTTGGTCAGAACTGAAATAAAAATGCCACTTTGAGTCTGTATTGCCAAAACATAAGAACTCTATGTTTAAATACCTACAATGTCTCTCCCTCCATACTAAAAAGACCCCAACAGTCTGCAAATTCAGCCCCGCTTGCCAATACTCGGTCTCGGTGTCTCCACTTTCCCATCTATCTCAATCAGCCTCGAGCGGCCCCAGGGCAAGCAAATGTTTCTCTGGTGATGGCTAGCATTTGATTCCCTTCACTTGACCAACTTCAAACTAACTCCTGTGGCTCGGAGACTGATGCTTTCGGGAGCGTTATCCTCTTCTCCTGGCAGACCGTAGGCTGAGCCTGCCACCACGTAATCCCAGGACGTTGGATATTCTTTCCCATCCAGTCCCACACCCGTTACTTCCAAAGCAGAAATCAAATGAGAGCATACTGTATGAAACCAGTGGTTTGTGTTCGGAAAGTCTGTCTTTGTTGAAGGCTATCTTTGTTGCTGCGGACGTTTTAATCCTCTGCTGTGCTTTTTCTTATTTCATTAGAAATCCTTCTGGAATTTCGTCGTTTCTTGGTCAGATGCAACTTGAACCTCTGAAAGAAGTTTCTGGTTGGCTTTGCGTCTTTGGAAGAAAAGACAAAGAAAAAGATTAAAACCCAAAAAGGCTACAATTGACCATTAAAGTAGTTAAGATGATGTCATCACTTAGATCAAGGTGAGAAGAATATTGGGTTAGGTGGAATAGTAGTGTTGCACCAGTTCTTAAAGTACCAGTTCTGTGTAATTGATGTCTTCGTTCTGTTTTTTTTTTTTTTAATTCTTTTTTGATGTATGGTGATGAATTTAGAGCATCAGTTCCATTAGCTGCCCCCAATGTGAGAAACCTGTGCAGCTGTAATCCTAGGGTTTATACGTGGGAATCTGGCCTGTGTAAAATTTGGCAAATACAAGAGGTGTCCTTTGTCGATATATTTTTATGTATGCAAAAAACATTAATTGCTGCAATTATCTACCCTGGATTGAGTATCCATTTTTGGGGTGGGTTTTTTTGTACAGGGGAAAAAGAAAAAGTGATTTGGATATGAATGTTCTCTGTGAAGCGCAGAAAACAATGCTTATGTGATTTAAAGGAGAGGGGCAAAATTTAGCAGTGTCTCTGACTCTCTGAGAGACACCGTTAATTGGTGACTGACTTCAGAATCAATGGGCTGCATTTTTGCCGTGGCTATCGCACTGGCTACTATTTCTAGAGCTTCTGCAATAATTAACCTGTTTGAAAGGCATGGAGCAAAAAATATTTCCTAAGTGTCTTGTTAGCATTGGCTGACAGAATGAGTTATATACAGAATACATGAAATCACAACAACCTTTTAAAATCTCAGAGAAGTAATTTGCTAGCCACATAATATTTTGTAGAGATTTCTATTAAAAATGCAGTAATTTTTATAGCAAGTTTATTTCTGTGTGGTAGAAAGGCTCCAAGAACAGGCAGAAAACTGAAAATTCTATTCACCTCTGGCACAAAAGCTATAAAAGCATTCTCCAGGAAAATTCACGTATGTCTAATGGTGGAAATGTGTTCCAAGATATGTGGGAAGTTACACCATCAGGCAATGCATTCCTTAGACAATACATCAAATTTACCTATTGGTATCATGAGCACACCTCTTCTGAAACAGAACACTTTTAATCAGGTAGCCTTATCACTCAACAAATAAATTATTTTGACCAAAATATTCTGTTTCTAATCAATCAATCAATCAATCAATCAAATGTTTGCGTGTCCTGACAATATGATGCCAACTTGGCTCATAGTCTTCCAGAAGGACACAAAGACTATTCAGATTTGATTTCTTTCATAAAAGATCGTAGCAGGAGGATATCATGTTTGATTGCTTTGATATTGAGAAAAATGATTTTAAAGGCCATAACACTTGCTGTTTCTTTAGCAGGTTCATTTACGTTTTCAGTTCAGTTGGGTCTTACCTCTCCTTCCTACACAGGAAAGTCAGACGTCCCAGGACTGCAAGACCAACTACTCCAAATACACAGCCAAGAATAATTACTTGATTGATATCTGAAAACCAGAGACCAACCACATCAAAACAGGGAGACACTGGTACGATTCTTCCTGTCTGTTTCAATGTAGTCACATGGGACAGTTTTTTTTAAATGTACATATAGTGTTAATTTTACTGTGCTTTGTATTTGTGGAAGAAACTGGTAAAAAGTAGGAACTCACATAATTCCTAATTTGACAGTCAGGGCAGGTGGCTGCAAAAGCTGTTCTAACGCAAAGCAAGGATGGCCAGTGGTGAATGTGTGGTCAACATCACGAACGTACAATGTTTATGTAGAACTGCCAATCCCAACAACTGACAATTTTCCAATCCTTTTTCTGTACGGTTTGATAGCTTTAAAAATTTCCCCTATTTTAGCACTAAAGTTTTGAAACTACCTCTGCTGCTTTAATGTTCTGTGTGAAAGAGAGCAAAAGCCTCTGTCCTGATGTGGGTACGGTGAACGGCACCAGACAGCATGAACACGCTGAAAGTGTCAATTTAATTCTGCCGCTGCAGAACAAGGACACGTGAAAGATGGAAAGAAACCAGATAGAAAACAAATTTTGGATAACAAATCTCCTCTTGTTTCCTTATTCTGCTACAGAGTTGCAGGTGACTGGTTCTGTGACCCTCCTCCTGACATGGGACGGTGCCAGCAGGATGCTGCAAGGCTGCGGTGAGCAACAGAAGCGAAAGGTGTCACACAGGTACATATTTCCTGCCACATAAGAGAACTGGTAAAAGTTTAGGAGATGCAGCATCTGGAGTGAACTGCCTGGGACAAACAACTTCCTGAATTTTGTATCCTGTAAGGAAAATACCTGCTGGAGTATCACCACTGAAAAAAACTCAGGTCTCAGCATGAGCAGCCTTTGTCCCTGGTTCAGAGTCACACAGACGTGTTGTTCCTTGGCTCTGAGACATTCTGGTGTCCTCAGGTCCAAGCAGATTCAATGCTCTGCCCTCTTCCTGCTCCTCGTGACAGCACCGTGTGCGTGGGTCAGGGAGCACTAAACTAACAGCCTGTTTAGAGAGAGGTGAGCAGTGGAGCATCTGAGCTTTACTGCATCTGGGCTGCGTTTTTCCAGCCCTTCCTTCCACCGCTTTGCGGTACCCGCAGGAAAAACTGCCCCAACTGCACACAGTTGATGGCAGACTGGATGTAGCTGATGCTTCCCTGATCCTAGAACAGGTAATTTGGTTTCCAATTTGGTTTATACTGAAGTTTAAGTGAAGAAGTGGGTACATAAACTGTTTCACAGGCACTGGTCCTTCATCCCGTAACTTCCATCCAAGGCTCAAAAACATCCTTCCAGGCAGGAATCCTGGCTCTGCCAAGGGATGAGAACCTTCCACCGGCCTCAGTAGTTTGGTCCAGTGGTGTTTTGCCTCTAGTGTGAAGTCTCTGTATTTAATTTATAATCTCAGGTTATGTTTCTTGATTGTGATATGTTTTGCAACCAGTCTCCTGGAAACAATAGAAAGACAACAATTCCATAATAAGAAGACCTAATGTTTTTTGGCATCCTCATCTGAAAAAAAAAAAAAAAGTGCAGAAGGCTAATGAGATTTCTGACAACTTTCCAAAAAGAATTGTATTTACACAGAGCCTGAGCCTGGAAAATGAAACCTAAAAGTGAGAAGGGGAAAAAGAAAAAGAAAAAAAAAAAAAGACAGACAAAATCAGATTGCACTTAGCAACACCAAATTATTGTCTGTCACAAAGAGACTATATAAATATATATATTGCTAAGGTTTGGTAAATTTTAGCTGCATTTTACTTCTGTTTTTACTCAATTCTCCTTTCTGGTTTTGCTGAATACTTTCTTTTTCTTCCTCTCTGCGATATTCTGTGAAGGGAGGTTGCTGTGGTACTGGCAAGACTTGCAGTGGGATTGTAATTAGAAGCATAGCAAAATAATTATTAGCAGAGGATTTCCATGGAAACTTTAATTCAAGGAAGCAAAACTCAAAAGCAACAATATGCAGGCCCAACAGCATAATTTGTATTTGAAATTTCAAATGCAGAAATGGATTTTGCAAAATATAACTGGTGTTCAATTTTCTTGTTCCCGCCTCTCTTCCTATCCAGTTTTCCCAGACCTCATGCCTATATTTTAACTGGTTTAGCTTTTGTAAACACAAAGCATACAGAAAGTAAAAAAACCCTCGGTGATTTGCAACACAGAGGTTAAATCTGCTGTGCCACAAAACAGCAGCAAGTGTAACGGGCTCAGCGCGGTGCAGAAGCACCTCTGGAAGGCGAGAATAATAGAGGGCTGGTCCCTGTGTCCTTCACCAGCATGAAAGAAATCATTTGAAAAAGTGCGTTTTAATAGTTCATGCCGTAAGTAGAAATGTGACCACTAATGGCAGTGGCTCGGTCAGTGGTCACCCGTCCAGGCGCCCAGAAAGTTGGAAGTGCCGTCCATTAACTTTGTCGGGATTTTCCTGGCACGGAGAAGCCCCTCTGTCCCAGGACTTGGTGAAATGGGGCACGGGCAAAACAGCTGCGTGCTGCTGCGCAAGGAGGAAAACAGCGAAGAAAACTGATCCCAGTAACAACAGTTTGGACAATATCAAGACCTGTTCTATACTTATGCCGAATTCAGAATGAACGCGAGGAAGACTGGCACTGGATTTCAGCCGTGTTTTACACCAGAGGCAGAAATGTCTTTAGTGGCAAGTGAGTACTGGCTTCCACGCTGTAAAAGTGCTGGAGCTTTAGAGAGAAAGGAGAAGAACTTTGGATGGTTTTGCCTATCTTCTCTGGAGAGACTTGGACCTATCACTAAAATACCCTTCTCTGACAGAGACTGACATCCAGCAGCAAATCTTATGATGCAAAAGGAGGAACAAGTCTAGATATGGATGGGCACAACATTAAAAAAAAACAACAAAGATCTGTGTATGCAATTTGTGTCTTACAATCTCTCACTCAGTTGTCAGTATCCTGCTGCTGTGGCAGCATTGTCATACTCCAGCTTCCTGAGGCTGATAAAAATCATCATTTTTGGCTTACATTGCAAAAATACAGCCCCCAATATGAAATAGTAAGGAAGGTCTTTGTTACAATTGGATCAAGAAAATTCTTCCGCACCTTGTTGTTCTTTGTCATCTTTCCGGAAACCATGTGCTGGAAAATATTGCAGTTTTTGTTTGTTTATCCACAAGGCTGTGGCACGTCTCCATCGCTCTGGATGCAGTTAATCTCTGCGTATCCTCCAACTCCGTCCCTCCCATCTCTTAGGACTGGCTTTTTGCCCCCCTTTCTCTAGTGCAAATGTCAGCATCCAGTTTGCTTATTGAGCCTGGCTGGCTCCTGGCCAGTATGTATGTGGTTGGTGGCAGCAATGGAAGAATGTTCTTAGCTTTCAGCTTGGCAAAATGTTTTGCCACTGACTTCTTAAGATCTGGCCTTACTTTGTGAAGATGTCATTCTTCTCAGACTTTTGGCAGCCGATCTGTTATTGCTGTGAAGTACGAAGCATGCTGAATTATCTGCTAAACTTCTGAATCTCTAGAATTTTCATCAGTTAACTAGAGTACTCCGGATGCTCTGGCCTATCATATTAAACAGAAATATTTTGAAATACCCCTAGTTTCACTTTTTCCACAATAGCATCACTCCTGAGATTGGCCCCTGAGAACACAACCAGTTGCATATTGATTACTAACAATGGCTGGTGCAACAGTCCCTAAACCTTCCCTCGTCTATTTAAAATGAAGCAGCATTCCCTGGGGAGGCTGGTGAGATGTGTCACCTGGCCAAGAATTCATTGCCGGTGCCTTGTGCACTTTCCACATTTCTCTAGAAGGTTGCTCAGAACGGAGAAGCTGTTGATAGGAATTATTTGATGAGTTCTTTCGGGAACAATTAGCTTAGCATTAAAAGAGCTTGAACGCTGCCATGTGGCCTTGCATCACCCTGGTGCTTTGAAACATTGCCATCTTGAGGACATTTGGAGTGTACGGGGTGTGTGAATAAAACAAAGCCCAAACTGTCAGAAAATACTGGGCAGTTTCCTGTAGATCGTAGAGAGAGCCTAACTGCTGCTAAATCCAATAATCCCAGGCTAATCGGTAACCTAACGGTAGTGACACCAGAGGGGTAATACATTTCTCTTATTTATACTAAATACTATTATGTAATTCATAACAATTTTACTGCTACAGAATAATACATCATGTTTTAAGGTAACATAATCCTTTGGAACAAAGAGTGGAAACCTGCAACCAGCGTGTCTGCTCTCAAATCACAGGAGAGTTCAGGTTCCTTTCAGCTAAACCTAGAGAAAGGGAAGCGTGTAGCCCTAAACCCTTAGAAAGAGTAGACACATTAAATAAAAAAAAAAACAACCACAAAACCACCATAAACCATCTGTTACTTAGATTTGAATATTAGATTTTCTAGAAACCCAGGGATCTCATGTCCAGTGCCTTCCCAAGTAAGAGAAGTTGCTTTTGTCAAGAACCATCATCAGATACTGAGGCTGCCTTGTTTGTGATAATGAATTTTTAATGTTAATTTGTGACATTTAAAAGGAAACAGACCTGCTCTCTTGACGCAGGTGGTTGTGTCTCCAGACCAGGTCCCCGTCACTTGGCAAGTTCTTTCCTTTGCCCCGCTGAGTGCGTAGCCCTGATTGCAGGCAAAACTGATGGTGGAGCCCAGCAGGTAGTTAGTTCCGTTCTTTGTTCCATTGTTTGGGTGACTCAGCCAGCCACAAGAGATCACTGGTAAAAGAGACATATCTGGTTAAAGGATTTTGGGTCTGGACTAGCAAATCTCCATCAAAAACGATTCCAATGGTGTTTTACTGGTAATTCATGGAAAGACAAAGATTTTTAGGCTAACTGAAAGACAATACTTTCTGACTTTTTTCAATTTTTTATTTTTAAGTCCGAGGAAGACAGGTGAAGGCATAGAAAATGAAGACAAAGGTTCTACACCATGGTGTAGTGGTGGAAGAAATGGAAATAAATTTATTGTGTTGTCTAACTATCCTACCAGTGCAGAGTTTTCCTGGTACAAGGACAATTCTTCCCAATAAGAGTGTTAACAGATGCATGGACCTGAGCAAAGCCTCCTCGAGCAACGTTAATTATTTACATGCCCTGAAAAAAGAACCTCAGTGACAGATGCTTTGTGGAATGTTGCATCACCTGGTTTTAGATTTTCTACCAGCAGTTTGTGATTCTGATGGGATTGTTTTGTGGAATTCCCCACTTCAAGGCTTCTTGTTGTCAGGACATCAAATCTGCAGAAGGGGTCAGAGTCACAGAGCGAGACCATTTTTTCCACCAGCGGATCAGCAGGGTCTTCATGTGGAACGAACACGGGCAGAAAGGAAGCATTGTGCTTTTCCTGATAAACGAAGTCGTTCAGTAAGGACTGCGTGTCATAAGTAAAGATAGAAGTTCCATTTTCAACAGCCCCTTGGAAGATGGAGAAAGAAAGAGAGAGAGATTCATACATAGCATTGCCTGCAGACCTGGACCACCTTCTGCTACTAATCCAAATGTGTAAAAGTAGCTAGAGCTGACAGAGATCTACAAAGCCCTACAGCTTCCTTCCAATCAAGTTTATTTTTCCTTTTCATATGCAGCATCTTAACACTAAGCTGACCATGGTAGATGGAATTCTGAAAGTGGAAGCTGTCAAATATGACTTTTGATGGAACAAAGTGCAGGACACTCCGTCATGGTTCTGTCTTCAATCATTTGGCTAGATACATTACCCACTTGGGTAGAGGAGGGCATACTTCTCTTACTCCCTGCTCTTCCCCCAGTGTAGGTTGCTTAACACAGACATCATTTGCTAGTCTGTAAATCACAAGCTGTTTTGAATTTCTAAGGAAAACATAATAATAAGCCAGAGGAATGACTTACAGTTGGCTCCAAATTCAAACACCTGCTGGGGACTTGCATGAACTGACATGGTGGTTTTATTCCTGAAGGTATAGTCATCCTCTGTATTGTCATTCATTACCCCGAAGAGCCCCTGTGTGTGATTCATAAACTTCTCTGGGAGCAGAACTGTCACAGTCAGGAATCCTCCAATTCCCCTTATTTCCACTCCAGAGCCAGAAGAGAACATCGCTGTGATCTTCTGATCAGCTGTAGAGTGGAGAAAGAGACCTATAACAACGAGAAGAAGAGAACAAAATAGGTAATCATCCGTAGTGAACAGACTGTTGTGCTGTTAGTTTTAACCATTTTTCATAAAGCTTTTTCTTCCTTCCACTCTGGGCTACATTCCAAGAAGCATTTAAAGGAGGCCACATCTTCATCCCTACAACTGCAGTAAGACACTTGCTGTGGAGTAGTAGCGAGTGACCTGCAACCTCTTTTGCAAAAGGACACTGCAGAGAGTCTAAACACAAGCATCTAGAGATATTTTAACTATACATGGGCTCCGTTGGAATTCAATAGCTTACAAGGCTGATATTTGTAACTAACCTTTCAGGTCCAGCCAACTTTGCTCGGAGAAGTCGAGGACCCTCTGGTTCAGCAGGACCTGCAGATTCAGATCCTCCGAGTAGCGCACTTCGATCACATCCGAGTTGTTCTCCCGCATGGCCACCGCAGCCAAGCCTGTCACCTGAGCCCCAGTTCCTTCCAAGTGAAAAAACAAACCCTCAGAATACCCATTTTGCACTTTTCTGCTAGAGTTTGAAGTGCTCAGAAAGAGTTTTTCCCCATCCAAAGTATGTTTTCTGGGCTCTTTCTGGGCCATTTTTGCTCCGTCGGCACCAGCATGCGTATACAGCTAACACAGAAATAGGATATAGCATCCATACACTTAGCGGCTTTCTATTCATTTTCAGGTACAATGCTATCAAAACACATCAGCTGGAGCTACAGCTGTTGGCTGATTCCTAGAACTGACCTTTCATTTCCTTATAGATGGGGTTGGGCACGGAGAGAAATGAGAATAGTTTTGTCGGGCTCTTAAACACAAGAGAAAACCTTACATTCCATACGTAACCATACATAACCATACATTACTTCCATTACTCAAACCCAATTAAAATAAGCAAATAATCTTGATTAGAAAGCTATTTTTTCCCTGGACATTTTGTCTGCCTTCTGATTAGCTTCAAAACGTTGGCTTTTCACAAATGGGAAAAAAAAAGAAGAGTAGCAACCTCAGAAGCTGTTATTTGTCATCACTGCTTCCTCTCTTACCAACTCACCGTTGGGAAAGTGTACCTGCCGTGTCCTCCCTTGCACTCTCAGGGATGTGAGGTCAGACTCGACCAATGTGTATTCTCCTTGACCTTTGAAGGTGAAGTTCAGACCATCAAACGTGAGAAAGTGAGGATCCCCAAAAGCAGATGCTGTTTGTAAAAGAAAGAAAAAAAAAGGAAAGAAGATAAGCAAAACCCACAATCTATTACTCCTCTTAGGTTCATGAGAAAAAAGGTATCTCATTGTGGTGATCCAAAGAATGGCATTTAAACAAAGGAAGAAATGCAAGACTGATCCATGGTAAATGTGATGTGACAGCCATGACAACCTTGAACAGCTCTGTGGGAATGGTGAGAAACATCATTCCAGTTACTCTCATCTTCGCTGGCCAACATTTAGGGCTGCACTTTATAAGGTAGTTATGGGCAGCGGTACTTATTTGGTAGATCTTCATCCAGAATCCCTACTGTCAGACTAGAAGCCTGATTTGCGTGCAATTTATGGGGAGGTTTGGGCACAAACACGGCGCTTGGTGGACAATCACTGGACTGTGTCTCACTCTGGTTACCATCACTCGACCAGATCTTTGACCTTGTCCGGTACACTGACTTCTCAGCTTTCCTTCAGACCTGCCTCAGTACCACAAACTCACCTGGAGATCTGGACTCTCAGCCGAGTGCTGTTGCCATCATCATGTCCACCCTGCTCACCTCACCCAGGACTGGGCCATGGGCCGGCGAGGAGTTTGCCCTTCCAACCTTGTTATTGCACTGGGCTCCCAGCTCCCTATTCCCTTGTTACTTCCAGGCAGGAAAATTTGATGGGTGAAATCAGGAAAGACTTCCACTCTCCACTGCTGCTAGTCCTGGGAGAGTCCCACGTTGTGTCCTACCACATCCTAACTGCCGCCCTCCGTGCCTTCTGCAGTTTTCTCCATTTTCCCTGAAGCCATTCTGCACTTCCTTCTTTATGGAAGGCCACAATCCTGCTGGACACCTCATCCACCCCAGAAGCACAGAAGAAGACAAGACACGTGGCAGCAATAGAGTTATGGCAAGACTTCAGGACTGCTTAAAAGCAAGGGGCGGGAGCAATGGACACACTTATAAATGGTAAAGTTTCCATGGTTGATATGAGTAGCATTTTTCAGCATGACATGTCATTAACCATCCCTAACCATCTTCTTTCTAACAAAGTGCCCACTGATGATGGAAAGTCATGGATATTGACTATAAATTTTCAGTTATTTAGCTCCCAGGGATTAATGAGATGCTCAACGGTGAAAAATCTTGCAGGACAACTGAAAACCTCCTACAGATTTTGCCACTGATAGATCACTGGAAACCTTCTGTTGGAAATCTTCCACAGGACATTGTACCCTTGCAATTGTCAGCTGACCTGTGCATGTACAAATATTCTAAAAGCAAACACTTCATCCAACAGCTACACTCCGTAACGGAATTCTGAAGCCCTTACCAGCTCGGGGCGGGCGGTAGGTCCTGCAGTCGCTGGAGGACCGCTTTTTCATATAGACTGGACAATTATCAGACCACAGGCAGCAGTAATAGAAGCTGATGACATCGTAAAGCCAATGGGAGAAGCCAGGTATCCGGGGAGGCTTCAGGAAAGGTGGTGACCCCCAGTCGTGGCCTCGATCGGGTGTGCTGCCCCCCGTGGAGTCGTGCGTGAGGATCTGGGTCCCCGTGCGGTCGTAGCAACACTGCTGTCCTGCCGCGTACCGGGGGCTGGTTGGGAAGAAAGTCATCGTTCAGCTCTGTGAAGCCTGTTCGTATTTAGAGGTTACCTACTGCCTTTTTTTTTTATGAATATTGCTAAATGTTTTGGTTGCCAAGCTTTATATGATGTCCAGAGATGATACCTCCCAGCTAGACGTCTCCCCTCCCGCGCCCCTTAGGTATCCTAAGGTTTGGCACAGTGCAATTAATTGTTTATTAAATTTAGGGTTTTATCTTCACCTCAACAACGATGGCCAACACCCAAATAAAAGGGAAAAAATGGTTGCCACAAGCCTGAGGGTTGAGAGTCCAGAGACCTTTGTGACTTCTGGGACACTGCCATCTCTGAGGTGGAACGAGTCATAAAAAAAATGCAGTTTTAAAAAATTTTCCTTACCTGGCTTGGATGGCTCTCACACAATGCACAGCGCCAGGGTGGTAAGTGCACACACTCCCCTTTTCTATGTCACAGCCATAATCTGTCTGGAAAAGAGCAACACTCACACTTAATGGGGTTCTTTCCCAATTGTCCTTTCTGTTTTCGTGTCCTCTCCCCACCCTGAGGTCTGTGTAAAATCTGAATGAACCGGTTGTGTGTTGAGTAGCATGGAAAGACGGGAAAAACAGTAAATGTAATACTGCAGAGATTGGAGCGACCGGTTAGTCTGACCTGAGCATCTTACAGTCTGTTACCACGGACCTTGAGGCCCCGAGGCCCCGAGATGGGGCATTCAGCTGGAAGCACGTAGCAAACAGATCACGCCAGCCTAAACTTAACTTTTGTCCTACGTTCTTAGGAAGACAGTGCAGTAGACCTAATTTTTTTTTTTCTTCACATGCTTTTAACTGTATCATTTAAAATACACATCCTGTTTGGAACTTCCTAACCGGGAAAGGATATAACAAAATTACCTAATGTTTTGTCTGGGTTGTTTTTTGTTTTGTTTTTTTCTGAAGGTCACTTCCATCTCCTGTCCTACAGGCACTTTTTTTATCCGTACTACCTGGGTAAGCTGTACCTGCCTCTGCCATTTGATGTGCCGCTTGTGCAAATTGAAATGTAATTTCATATCCTTGAAATGACTTTGAGAGAGGGAAGAGGGGTGTGTGGGGAGTATGGAATTCCCTAAGCTTTTACATGGAACTGTAATAAGCCAGAGGGATTGATTAATAACTCACGTGGAACCTGCCGGTGTCAGCTCTCGCCTGTGCCAAGGTGCAAGGGCAATCTATAATTTCTTTCATGAAGTCTGGAAGCTTCTCCTCCTTTTTCTCCCAGGCTATACATTTCGCAGTTGCCCATGCGCTTGGGTCTTTTCTGAAGTCTTGCCCAAGGTGCCAAGCCAAGGCATGGTCTGAGCTCCAGATTGATGGAACGTTGCTAGGGAAAAAAAAAAAAGGCAAAAAGTAGGTCTGAGAGTCAAACAAGCAGTGTTTTGGCAGTAATACTGTGTCTTAATCTCTAACTATAATTACAAAGAATCTTTCAGCTTGTGAGTTCTTATTTCCTTACAAAGGCTACTGCTTTCTTTTTCCTGCAAAAAGTTACAGCAAATCAAAATTTTCCTAATTAGGAAGGTGACATGACAGCATGCAGCAAGTATGGGATAATCAGGATACATTTTAGCATTTGTGACTCTGGCTTACACAGCTCTTTTTAGAGACAGGTTTTTCTATTCATGCCTCTTCCCATCGTAGTTCCTTTTAGTTTGGAATGGAGAATGTCTGGATTCTGTAACAAAACTTAACCCTGTGCCCCAGCAATGGGGAGAAAACACTCAGAGTCCTTGAAGTCTTCCAAGGCCACTCTGCTCTCTACCCATGAAAAAACATCATAAAGGAAACGTAATGAAAAAAAAACTCTAGAAAAAGGAAAGGTTACTCTTCTGTAGGTAGCAACTTGTAAATGCTAAAAGAGGTTGTGATGTATCAGTAGTATGTTCTAACACTAAATAGGTGGCATTTATATTTTTACAGGGGAGGTGGTGAGTGGTTGCCCTCTCATTGCTTCCCCTGTGCCTTCTTCACTTAGTAAAGTCTCTTTATCTCCACCCGTGACTGTCTCACTTCCACCCTTCCAGTTTTCTCCCCACTTTTTCATGTGAAATGGAGCCTAAGTCCTGGTATTAAGCATCCAAGGAGACAGCAGCTTTAATGCAGGAAGCGGTAACAAGGTACCGATGATAAATGAATGTTGTGATGTACTTGCCTCTGCCCACTGGAATAGTTGCTGGGTGTAATTCTCAAAATTCCAAAGTCCCACGTACTGTACTTTTCTTCAGCAGGTACAGGAAGGAAAGAAAAATTCCCAGAATTGGGGATTTCTTTTGCCAAAGTATAAAGATATTTCCATTCACCTGACCAGTTTTCTGAGTAACTGTCACCTGTCACACAGAGGAAGAAAATCGTTTCAGGTGCTGGAGAAGAACAATTACCACAAGATTGAAAGCAGATGTCACCACTCACATGTAAATGAAGAGGAAAAGCTGCCATTATTGGCATGAGTTATTTATACCCACAGATAGGGCCATGTGCTGTGCAGAGCTCTGTTTGGGGGCAGGTAGGACAGTGTCACTTTACCTGTTTCGTGGTATCCCCAGACTTCTATGTTGACTTTGGGTGCTGCGAGTGTCTGGCGTGTCCAGGTAAGAGTTAAGTTTCCATCGGTGTTGGGGGTGCCGTAGTATTGCCATTTTGTCTCATTCACTAATGCGCATTTTTCTCCATCCGCAACTTTGCTATGATGCACTGTGTTACAGGATGGGGAAAAAAAAAAAGGATTAGTGAGATTTCCGCTTTGCGTAGCTCTGAAAAGGTGTCGCTGTGTTATTTAAGATTTAGCTGTATTTCCTCTGGGTATGTTTTCTAACAGGATGCATGATACAAAAAAAGCAAGCTGAAGCTGAGAGAGCACAGCCCTTGCTGATGTCTGTAGTCCTTACGTTACAACACCAGGAGGCAGTTATTTTCTGACATAAATAGCTTCAAAAAGAGAAGTGTTTTGGTCAACCTCATTTTTAGGCAGGACTTTTTATGTGTTAATGCTGCAGCTGCTATACAGCAGCAAAACACCACTGCTGGGAAAGTTCATCTCTCAAAATCTGAATTAGCATGAGGGCAGCAAGAATGACTTTGAGGCCAAACAGCCTCAGGAGAGGACATTAAGGAAGAAGAAAAGTGCTCAAAAGGGAAAGGCTTATATAGTCTTGCATCCATGGAGTGGGAGCCTAGAAAGGATACTGTAGATTTAGGTAACCTGATAGCCAAGTTCCAGAGTATGGAAATGTCGTCCCATCTGTAGAAACGTCAAAAGGGATGAAACCAGTCTCATACAGCAATGGGGAGATGCAGTGGGCTCTTCCATCCTGACCAACGTAGCCATGGGTTCTGATTTCCTTTTTGAACCTGTTGGAGTTAGAAACAATTTTCAGCGTCACCGTTGAGAGGAGGAAGATTCCAAATGTCTCAGTTGTGTTTCATCAAGAGACCTTGTGTTGTGCACGGATCACTCCAAGTCCCGTGGCTGTTTTGCTTGTAGCAGTGAATACACACTGGAAAACATTATGTGTACTTTGTGCTTATTACACCGGTGTGGATTCTGCTGTGCACTGCACAAACACACAGAAATCTGCAAGCCTTAGACTTACTATTTAATTACTGGGGCAGGGGGGCGTGATAAATTAGCCCCAGAGGGACAGCAGGAAGACCAAGGTGGTGCTATAGGATTAACAGGATCACAGGGTGGCTAACATTGACCACGATACACAGGCATTGCAAATTTCTGGTTTGGTTTTGTTTTGTTTTTTTCTGCTGGTAAATCCTGTGAACACAAGGAAAGTAATTCCTTGAATTAGTTCTGGAATTTCTGTTGCAAAGATTAACTCGGCACTCATTGCTCGTTGTTTTACCATCTGCCTCCAGTTAGGGCTCTTGTATGATCCCACCCGTGACTCTTCAGGATCGATGTACAGTGACTGTGTAGCTACCTCAAATTCCATATGGAGTAAGAGCCTGCCAGGAATCAGTGCCTTTGCTTGAGGATTGTATTACCCATAATAACACAACTGCGCAGGTAATTCAAAGTACGCACTCGTGTTCTACTGACTAAATGCCTGGGTCAAAGGTTTTCCCGATGGAGAGCTAAAAACCTTCCCAGGTGCTGCTATCCAGAGGGGAAAGACTCCAAAATCTCACCCAGAACCTTCTGTGGGAAGAACGTCAGGGCATTGGGGTCAGTAAAATCCAGCGTACCCCATGTATTGCGTGGGTGACACACGGACCTAAGGGTGACACGGGCTGCCATGCTTAGGATCCACAGTTTATGGGGAAAAAGATAAGGTGCCCTACCTACATTTTTTTTCTCATTGCTTTCTTATTCAGATCAAGAAATGAATACTTTTTCACAATATGGAAATGTTAAAAAAGTATTGACAAGAAAGAGTCCAAAAAGGAAGATGTTTTGGGAAAGTCACCATTTTCATATGTTAAAGGAAGAACTAGCAGAGTGATGATTGTATTGCACAATAACTGGACCTGAATGAAGTGAACCTGTGTAGAAATACAGACAACGCGTCTCCTTGAGGGTGAGGGTTACCAGAACTTTTGCGTGTTTCAAGATTCTTACTTTGCAGAGTAAGTTTTCACTCCTGTGTAGACAAGTCTCGTTTTGTGGTAATTGTCTATTGTTGGAAACAGAGATAAGAAAGGGTCACCTCCCCCTGGCAGAGGAGAATAAAACCATGACCCACCTGCACGTTATCACTGAAGAGGCATTAAAAATTGCATTTTCAATCAAAAAGTCCTTGCCTCCCATCAGAGATCCTGAGTATGGAGAAATCTGAAGACAAAAGTCTTTATAATCAGGACAGCAGTTCCCCAAGGACTGGCACGTCACCTGGCAGGAACAGGCACCGAGCAGCTCCCCGCATCGGAGTGCGCAAGAGTCTTGAGCTCCTGGTTCAAGGAAGGAAAAACATAGTCAGGAATGTTATTGAACTCTTCTAGGTGTTCTCTGAAGCGGAAGTACATCTTCTAAAGGACTGCTGTAAATAAATGAAGTAGGCTGGTTATGTTAGTTTAGGAATGTATTTAGGTGAAGGCCGTCATCACCTGCATATTAAGGTTGCTCCATTTTGAATAGAAAAATGCAGTTATTTAGCCCACCAGACAGTATATAACTTCACCAACTCCATGGGTTGATTAGATTAGTACATCTAATAGAAAGGTAAATCTCCAGAGTAGCCCCTTGGTTAGTGTCACTAATTGTATTTATTTCTGAGAGTAGGTGTGAAGCAAACCGTGATGGGGTCCTGTCACTGTCAACCCTCCATGGGAATCACTGGAACGGAACGCTGGTGCTCTTGGATGAATGGAAAGCTGACGTTAGCAACGAAGCCTGCTCCAATATCAGATTATGAAAAGCTACTGAAATTTCTTTCTATTGTGCAATTTATTTGAGTCTAACCTTAGCAAGGTAACTGTAGAGATGGATGATTGGGCCCTTGGCTGAGGTCTGGCTGAACAGACTATGAGTAATTACTGGACACAACATGAAAAATTGCTCAACACAAATAAACCAGTGCAGAGTTGACAGACATTATGGTAACCCCAAGAAATGGCTGGATTTCACAGTTAAGGGGGAGTTAAGTCAGATGGAGAAGCTGCACGGACCCTGGGAACACAGGATCTTTTGGGGAGTGGTATCTTGCAAGGGCAGCAGGGTTCGGGTAATTATATCAATAACACCAGGCAATGCTGAGGTGACCTAGGTGAGTACCAGAAATTCTAAATTTCAACATGCATGTAGCAAAATTAGGACCAATGATGAAACACTAATTAGAGGAGGGTTGCTTGTTTGGGAGAACACAAGCAGAAAGAAAGGGTCAATGAGCATGGTGAAGAACAAGCACAGGAAAATGGAGAGAAAGGAAGACAGAAGGAGCTGGTCACACATAAACAAGCTGTCAGTAATTTTCTCTGACGGAGCCCTGCACCTGATCACTGTAGCCATTTTATTGCATTCTGTTGCTATTTTCTGTCTCCTGTGAGCAGGATGAGGCAGCCACTCATCTCCTGCACGTGGAGAGACCCCAGCTCTGAGCTAGTGACCACGTGAAGGCACTTGGGGTCTGGGCTGAGCTGATGGGATATTCAAAGCCTGTGTTGCACACAAGGGATCGATGAGAAAAGTGGGTTTGTGTTTCTGCTCGTGGCCTTCCAGTGTGATCTGAACTGGGAAGTGTGCGGGTGTCCAGGAGGGCTGGCCGTGATTGCTTGATGCTGGCAGAAGCCCTGCTCCGCGTTAGCCTGTGGGGCTGATGTGGGGGCTGTAGGATGGGGATCTACTGCGTCCCAAACGCTGCTGGAACCACCTACTCCTCAGAGGTCGTTAACAATGAACGAACAAGACTGGGAGAAGAAGAAAAAATTTACCCCTCTGGGGGCTGAAGAGCAACCCCGGGCAGTTCCAGGTGTATCAGCTTCTGTCAAAGTGAGGAGAAAATGTCACTGAGTGCTGTTTGGGGGGGGTGTGGAGAGCCAGGGAGGGCTGGTTTTGGTAGGATGGAGAGATCAAGGAAAGGAAAAGGTAGTAAAATTTCTCTCTCTGCTGGACTTCTTCCTTTATCCTGGGAAAATACAGGGGTGTGTGGTAGGAAAGAACAGGAACAGTAGCGAGTCAGAAATAAAACTCAGCCTTTGTTCTGTAGCAGAAAACCTGCCTGTGATGGAGGTGAAAATGCTTTCGATATAGAAAGCTAGGAAGTTGCTCTGTGTCTTTAAAAATATTTACTGCGTTCTCCAGATTTTCTGTTTACTTACAGAAAAGATCCAGGTCCTACTGGCAATTACAGAGGAAGGGGCTGAAAAATGACACTGTGCCGGTAAAAGGCAGCCCGAGTGCCTCTGCTTTACTGTCTGCAAAGGGTACCAGTAATTTCTGACCGAGGCGTGTATGTCACAGTTCAGAAGTCAAAGAAGTTTGTAGTTAAAAGCAGCAAAATTTTTGAAAGTCACTCACCTGCATTCCGAAGGGTAGTGAGGGTGAAGAGAGCGAGGAAAGATAGATTTACACCACGGCATTTCATGTTTTCTCCAGCTGATTGCGGAGGGCTGACTGGGGCAGTCTCTGTTCCTGGCCGGGAAAAGCCTTTCATAGGAACACGTGCCCAGAAATAAACAAGATTCTCGCTGTTCAAAGGTTTGTTGTCAACTACTGAAGCGCAACAAATCGGAGGAGATGCTCCTTTTCAGAGGTCACCTCTGACTCAGAAGGTGGAGCGGGTGGGGAGAGGAGTCAGTGCAATTCCTACAGATTATTTTAATAGTTACTTTTTTTCTTTTTTTTCTTTTTTTTTTTTTCTGAAATGGAAGATGTCTTGCTTTTATAAGCATTTCTGCTCCAAAGTTCAAGACCACGGGGTAATTGGCAGAAGGTGTATGTTCTAATTTTATTGGAGGAACTAAAAGTGGTTATCAGTAAGGAGAATGATAAAGAATAAATGCTGACAGTGCAGTTTAGCTCGGGAGATAATGAGACACTGAGAAGGCACATTCTGTGCAGTAAATATGCTTCGTTTATAACGAGGGTTGTAAACAGGAGAGGTAAAAAGAGATTCTGAGGAAGGTACAATTGCAAGAGGCGTGGTGTTAGAGCAATGAACCGTGCCACAGAAGCCTTCCAATGGAAGCAGGAGGAAATTTGGGCAAGGAATTGGGCAGAGCTGGTGCGGTGACAGCTACAGCGTGACTACCTGTTCCCAAAGCAGAACAGGAACTTTGATGGGGGGGCTTTGGGGGGTACTGAGGGAATGTGAGGCGTGCTCCACTGGTCTGGTACAGAAAATATCAGATAGGGCAACCTCCTTGCACCTGATTATAGAAGAATCAAGTGACAGGGGAGTTTTGGGAAGTAAGGTTATTCAGACCTGGGTAATCCCATCAGTAACATCATCTAAAGCTGCAGCTGCCACTAATTTTGGTAGAGATGTGGTGGAACTGGGACCAGCAGTCAAAAGGTAATTAGAGGCATATTCTTTATTTGAAAGGCATTCAGGTCAAGAAAAGGCTGTGCAATGGCAGCAGTGGGCCCACCTTCAGGAAAAGGTGGGTTATGATGTATAGGATCATGGGATAACTCTGGTCAGAAGGGACTTCAGGAGGTTGTCCTGCTGGAGGCTGGACAAGTCCCATTCCCCTTCCCTCAGCCTCTCCTCACACCACCGATGTTCCAGCCCTCTCAGCATCTTGGTGGCCCCCTGTTGAACTCACTCTAGTTGGTCAAGGGCTTGTATTTGCAGAGGCCCAGAACTGGATGTAATATTCTAGATGTGGCCTACTGATGTGTAAAGATGTCCCTCGTTGCTGCCAGGGCACAGTGATGGCTCATATGCTGTCCACCAGGACCTTCAGGTCCTTTTCTGCCGAGCTGCCCCCTAGTCAGTCGGTTCCCAGCCTGTGTCATCCTGAGGGTTTTTTCCTTCCTGGACATGTTTGTCCTTGTTGAATTTCTGAAGGTTCCTGCTGGCTCATTCCTGCAGCCTGTCTAGGTCTAGGAGAACAATAGGGGACACCTCTGTGATAGCAGGAATGCAGGGTGCCTACAGATGGAAGTCAAGCTCATCAGTGAATCCCAAGCCCACCAGGACAGGGGAGGAAGACCCTTGGGACAACCCACAGACAATTTATGTTAGTTGTGGTTGTCATGGCCACCCCACCCTGCTCCTGCAGACAGGGGCTGCAGCTGAGGGTGATGATGGTGGGGTGTAGCCAACGAGCACAGGTGCTCCATAAGTACTAACTACCCTTTTTCTCTAGGGGGCTATGGCTATAGGGCATTGCTCCACGTAGGGTTGGGTAAAAGCCATGGAAGGGGGGGTACAGAAGAGCTTTTGCCAAACCCTACCTATGGAGGAGGTGAGTCCAGCTCAAGTAAGGGGAAGGGGGTGGAGGAGGAGGAGGAGGTTGTTGGGGTGTGTGGAAGAGGTGGGTCTGTGCTTGGAGCTGTGTGTCCTGCATGAGACAAGGGTCCATGTGGCCAGGACCATCCTGGGCAACCTGAGACAGACGGTGGGGGTGCTGTGGGCAGCCAATGAGAAAATTCTCGAGAGCCGTTGTAGCTAGCCTGGAGGAGGAGAGGGAAGGTGTCCCCCCGCCAGCAACTGCCTCTCCAAGAACAGTTAAAAAGTGTAATTACGGATAATTTCCTCTAGATGCCTCCCGAGGAGCGGGGATGGAGCCCCCAGCCACCCAGGAGAAGAGGGTCTCGGCGTGTCATGAGCCCTCCGAGGAACAGCAAAAGGACAATCCTGAGCCAGTCCCCAGGAACCGGGAACAGCGACAGCAGGTAACGGGTAACAAAACGCAGCCCCGAGAACAAGCACAACGAGTCTGGGAGCAAATAAATCAACATTTGTACAATGAACGCTTCTAACAAATCTGTTTGACCGTGCTCTGGTCAGGTTTGTTGGCATCTCCACCCGACGAGCCCTGCGTTGGGTGCCAAAAAGGGCTGTCGTGGTTTAACCCCTGCCAGCAAGTGGGAGGGGGCAGCTCACCCCCCCCCCCCCCCCCCCGCCCCGAGTGGGGTAGGGAGAAAAGGGAGAGAAAGGGCAAAAAAAAAAACCCCACTCATGAGTGGAGATAAAGACAGTTTAATATAACAGTAACAGGAGAGGAAAATTACAATGTTAAAATAGTATATAAAATAAAATAATACAACACAAGTGGCTCACCACCTGATAATCTGTTGCCCAAACCTCCTGAGCCAATTCCTGCCCCCCAGCCAACCCCCGTTTATACACGGACCATGATGTCTCTGGTGTGGAATATCCCTTTGTCTGGCTTCTCCCATCTGTGCTCCCTCTCTGCTTCCAGGGGAAGCTGAAGAAGTCCTTGGCTAATATAAACATTACCTAGCAACAACCAATACAATGTTTTATTGACATTCCTCAACATTCTTCTCATATCAAAGCCCCAACAGGAAAGAAAATTAACTCTATCCCAGCTGAAACCAGGATAGGGTACCTCACAGCTTTCTTGCTCCCCATGGCAGGGCTGGGGGGGTCAGCCCACTGCAAAGGAGGAGCTAAAATGGTTAAAAAAAATAAGGCAGTGGGAGTTGAGCAGCACAAGGGTGCATGAGGGTTCCAGTGTGTGTGTGTGTGTGTGTGTCCCCTCCCCTTCCAGCTGGACCCGAGGGCAGGGGCTAAGGCAATGCTGCTCTGGTGTCCGTGGGATGGAGAGTGATAAAACGATGGAAACGAAGGGAATGTTCCCCCCACGGTGAGTGGGGTTCCCCCGAGTCACACCACCGAACCCGCAGTCCCGGCTGGTGGCCAGAGAGAGCATCCAGCAAACAGAGGGACGTGGCAGCGTGAACCCAGAGCCTCGTGGCTGCGGGGCCCAGCGTGACACCACGCCATGCCCAGAGCTGTCAGGCAGCCCCAGAGGGTGGTCCTGGCTCCCCCGGAACGTTGTCCTGGCTCGGCACAGGGGCCAGCCCATGCTGTGCCAGCAGCCCCTGCACCAGCTCCAGCTCCTGGGCTCCACCGTCCAGCCCCGGCACGGTGGTGGCACTGTCCCCCAGCACCTGCAGTGCCCGTGCCACCAGCCGGGCCCTCACCAGCAACACGGCCACCGCCACGTGCAGCTTGGCACAGCCCAGAGCCTTCATCCCCCGGTGGGCAACAGCCTCTGCGGAGAGAGTGGGTGACGGAGCTGTGAGTGCAGCAGGGTCAGCCCCGGGGATGAGGACACCAGCTTGTATGGGTGGCTTTGTGTCACCCTGCTTCCCCCCGTGCTCTACCTTGGCTCCAGTGGTGCCTGCAGTACTGCAGGTCGCGCAGGACACCAGGACCCGTGGCCACCAGCCATCGCAGAGCCGAGGCACGGAGTGGGCTGCCAGCGGGAGCCTTCTCCAGGAGCTGGAGCAGGATGGGGAGCAGCTGCCAGGCCATGACCGCCGGCTCCGCAAAAACGTTGGGTTCGTCCTCCTTGTACAGGCTGGTGGCTCTGCGGGGTGGCACAGGTGAAGCCAAGGGGTGGCCCCATGGCCTCGCATGCTTCCTCATAGAATCATGGAATGGTTTGCATTGGAAGCGACCTTAAAGCCCCCCCAGTGCCACCCCCTGCCCTGGGCAGGGACACCTCCCACCACACCAGGTTGCTCCAAGCCCC
>JAOTQQ010000005.1:31289059-31300500 GCA_026546715.1 Gallinago undulata
CAGCCACAGCTTCTCTGGGCAACCTGGGCCAGGCTCTCACCACCCTCACACCAAACAAGTTCTTCCTAATATCCAATTTAAATCTCCCCTCTCAGTTTAAAACTGTTACCCCTCATCCTATGGCTCCCCTCCCTGACCAAGAGTCCCTCTCCATCTCTCCTGGAGCCCCTTTAGGGACTGGAAGGGGCTCTAAGGTCTGCCCGGAGCCTTCTCTTCTCCAGGCTGAACCCCCTGAACTCTCTCAGCCCCCCTCTCCCAGCAGAGGGGCTCCAGCCCTCCCAGCATCTCCGTGGCCTCCTCTGGCCTCGCTCCAACAGCCCCATGTCCTTCCTGTGCTCATGCCCAGCCCAGGGGTCTGGCAACTCACTTGTTGGCCTCCAGCTCCTCCACGATGCCCTTGACATCTAGGATGGGGAGATGCTGCAGCAGCAAGTCGAAGGTTTCGGGGTGCTCCCCGAACTCTGCCGGGAGGAGCTGCAGGAGCCCCAGGAGGCCCAGGTTGTCCTGCACAAAGATGCAGCCATCTCGGAGGGGCTCGGCCGGGTCCTGCCGCAGGAGGCTGGCGAATCCTGAGGCCTCGTGCCGGACCTCCCGCTCCTCGTCTTGCAGAAGGTGAATGCCCACGTTTATCAGCCTGGGGAAAGGGAAGAGAAGGGAAGGGAAGTCCCCCGCACTCCCCAGAGCATCCCCAGCCATCCTGGAGGGTGAAGGAGGATGAGACACCTACAGGGTGATGCTTTGCCCAGGGACTTTTCTCCTGCATTATGAAAGGCACAGCCACCACCCAGGAGGTCACTGGTTGGGAGGGCAGGGACCCATTGGTGTGATTTGTTGCTCATAAGGGACTGGCTGTTGCTGTTAAAACACCACCCAGAAATTTTGGGTAACCTGCAAGCTCTTAGAATCATAGAATGGCTAGAGTTGGTAAGGACCTTAAATATCATCGAGTTCCAATCCGCCTGCCCTGGGCAGGGACACCTCCCACCACACCAGGTTGCTCCAAGCCCCCTCCAGCCTGGCCTTGAACCCCTCCAGGGATGGGGCAGCCATGACTTCCTTGGGCAACCTGTTCCAGGCTCTCACCACCCTCACACCAAAGAAGTTCTTTCTGGTGTCTAATCTAAATCTCTCCTTTTCCAATTTAAAACCATTCCCCCTTGTCCTGTCACAGCCCCTCCTGACAAAGAGTCCCTCCCCAGCTCTCCTGTAGCTCCCTTCAGATATTGGAATATTGGGGATATCGCTAACTCTTGGGTGCTAGAGTTTTTTGAACGCTGTGGGTTTTCTTTAATGCCCTTGAATTTTTGGCAGGGGACATCACGTTTTGCGGGGTCAGCCCGGGGGTGTGTGGGCAGCACGGGTCCTGCCAGCACCTACCGCAGCGCCGCGGGGACGAGCGCGGGACGGGGAGGACGCAGGGCTCGCCGCACCACAGTGGCACCCGCCTGCCGCAGGGCACGGGCGGCCGCCAGCCGCAGCCCCTCGCCGGAGACAGACCGGCCGCACTCCTCCAGCACCCTGCACCACCGCTCCACCAGCCTCTCCTCCTCCTCCTCCTCCTCCTCCTCCTCCTCCTCACACCTGCCAGAGGCCCGGGAAGGAATGGGAATTCAGGTGGACTTTCCAGAGCTCCAAAAGCCACCAGCTGCCCTGAGACGGCAGGAGCCAGGCGCGAAGGCGGCTGTGATTTAGGGGTGAGAAGCTGTGGCTCTGGCAGGGTGAGGCAGAGCCCCCCCCACACCCCGGCAGCGGCAGGGACCCACCGGTGGGCGAGCAGCAGGCTGGCAGCACACAGCGCCTGGAAGAGGAGCTCGGGGCCAGGACGCTCAGCCTCTGCCATGTGCAGCAGCATCTCCAGGCACGCTGCCGAGGAGCCACGGAGCTTACGGGAAGCTTCCTGGGACCAGGAGGAGGGTTCTCTGTAAAGATGCAGCAAAGCCTCAAGGTACAATCTCAGGAACTCTTTGTCCCTTCTCTCTCGTAGCACCGACCGCAAGCTCTCCTAGTTGACAACGGGAAAGAAGGTACATGGTTAGTGTCCCCGGCACGGCAGGGTGGCAACCTCATCACACCCTGGCAAGTGCCCCACACCCCTGAACCCTCAGCCCGGGGAACACCGTGCTTCTCAGCCAGCAGCTGGGATCCCATCTGGGTGCACTGGGGACCCTCTGCTTTACTCGGTGACGTTTGAGCCTCATCATACCAGCAAGGTCAGCCCGAGAGCCTTCTCCAGCTCCTCGCACGTTCCTCCCTCCCTGGAGACCACCCAGCTCAGGACGGCACGCTGGACGTCGGGGTTGGGCTGCCGGAGAAGTGAGCAGATGGCGCCGATCCGCTCGCCGTCCGCCAGCCGGGCTCCCTCGCGGCACACGAAGCGGGCCATGGTTTGGTGGAGGACGGCCAAGCCCACCTGCAGGAAAACCAGCATCCCCTTTTCAACGCTCAGCCCCGAGATGGGTCCCCACCTCCCAGCCCCGGGCTGGCCAGCAGGGAGGTCACGGTGGTGATTTTCCTGGCCGGCAGCAGTACCTGGGGCTCGGCACATCCCGGTTCTCCCCCCGGCGGGGGGCTGCCCAGCTCGGCGCTGATGGCCTCACGGATGCTCTGGGTGAAGCCGGGGCTGCAGGAGGCGGGCAGGAGGGCGAGGACCTGGAGGAAGGCGTCGCGGACGAGGGGGCAGCGCATGGCAGGGGTGAGCAGCCAGCCCCTCGCCTCCAGCTCCAGGGCCACGGGGCGCAGCGCCTCGGGTGACAGCCTGCGGGGACGCACGTAGCCTCACCGCGGGGCCCACAGCCCAAACCGCTGCGTCCCGGCACGGAGCCACCATGGGTTGGGGGTTGGGGGGTGAGGATGGCGTGGGACCACTCACCCCTCGGTGCCCAGAGCCGGGGCCAGCAGCGCCCGCATCTGCAGCAGGCGCCCGTGGAGGGCGTTGTGAGAGCGGACCCCCCCGGGGGTGGTGGGGAGCTGGCGGGCCAGCTGCAGGAGGAGACCCCTGCGCCGGGGCGGTGGGACGACCGGCACCAGTGCCTTGGCGGCCATGGAGCGCACGGCGAAGATGGGGCTCCCCGCCAGCTCCAGCAGCGGCCCCAGGAAACCAGCAGAGCGGCTGCGAAGCAAAAAAGGGCACCTCGCGGTGATGCTCCGGCCGGAGCGAGACCCCGCCGAGACCCAGGGCCAGCCCGGGGACCGCAGGATCCTGCTGCATCCCCCCTGCCCCCTCACCTGCCGGGGCCGTCGGCGCTGGGCTGCAGCTGGGCCAGGAGGGTGAGGACGGCGTGGAGCGCGGGATGCAGCCGGGGACCCCCCGGGGCAGGCAGGGCGGCCGTCCCCAGCTCGCCCAGCAGCACGGCGCCGAGCTGGGGGTGCTGCCCCAGGAAGGCTTGCAGGCTCACCCCCTCGGCTGCGCAGCCCTCCCCACGGCTCCGCTGCTGGCCCAGCAGCCGGGACGTGAGGGCACCTAAAGGGACGGGGCAGAAAGCAGCGTCAGGTCCCCTCTACCCCCTGCCATGCCCCGGCCCCGGGGGGGCTGCGTCGGTTCCGCAGGGACGTCTCCCCCTGGGTACTCACTGAAGAGCTGGATGGCTGCGTTCCTCATGGCCCAACACGGGGAGCCTAAGCCCCGCAGGGCCAGGGCCACCATCGGCGCGGCGTGCCGCAGCACCGCGCCGCCCAGCCCCGCGCCACGCACCAGCGTCTGCAGCACGTGGCAGGCACACACCTGGGGAGAGCACGGGGGGCTCAGGGGTGCTGCCTGGGGAGGGGGCTCACGCTTCCGAGGGAAGGGGAGATGGTGGGAAAGACGGGGGGAGCCGAGGGGCCACCAGCTCTCGGGCTCTCAGGATGGGCAGCGTGGCCAGGACCGAGGTTCTCCGCTCACCCTGCTGCTCGATTACCTGGCGCCGCTCCCTTTAGGGGACCTCCTGTAGATGCCCCCGTCCCCAGACGGGCTACAGCAGCCAGGAGCTCACCTGGGGGAGGTCGAGGGTCTGGTCCCAGTCCTGCGGCAGGGCTGTGGTGGCCAAGGCTAGCAGCGTCTGGAGGCAGCGGGTCAGTAGTGGCCGTGCCTGCACCGGGGCCTCCCCGCTGACGATGCAGAGGAAGAGCATGGGGAAGCCGGCGGCACGGCGTGTGATCGAGCTGCTGCGGGGTCCACTCAGCGCTTCTAAGCCCTGAGGAGCAAAACCCACCCGAGATATGGCTGGAAACCTGCCAGCTGGAGCCCAAAGCTGCTCTGCAGGGAGGGGACCTGCTGTACCTGCCCTGCGGCATTTTGGCTGCCAGGCAGCTGGGGTGATGGGGAGGGACAAGGGGCATGGGACATGGGGCAGAAGGAGCATGGTACCTGCTCCAGCATGTTCTGCGGGATGGCCTGCAGCTCCGGGTCCGGGTGGTTCAGCAGAGCGGCACAGAACTTGGTGAAGCCCATGCTGCAGCCCTCCACCGCTCCCTAGGGCAGAGCGGCCTCAGGTCCCCGCGCCACAAAGGGGGCCCCTGCACCACGATGGGTGCCCCCCCCCCCCCCCGCAGGGAGCCCCCACCAGCCCCTTGCGGCCCCCAGAACCCTCTTTGCAAAAGGGAAGGAGGAAGCGAGGAGACGTGGTGGTGTGGGGATGTGATGGGGTCTGGTGCTGGCATCCCAGTAAGGGGCTTCCAGCCGTGCCCCATGGCCCCAGCACAGACCCTGCCCCACTGAACATCCGTGAGAGCCACCAGCTACTGGGACAGGGCAGGGGGGTGGGCATGGGACTGAGCCACCCCAGGAGGGACACGCTCTTACCCAGTGCCGGCACCGCAGCAGGATTTCCTGGAAGACCCTCGCGGCTGTCTGCAGGGTGGGGAGCGGCAGGAGGGACCCCCATCTGGTGGGCAGTGTTGGGGGGGCCAGCAGCAGCTCAGCCAGACCCCCCAAGAGCAGCCCGATCTCCTGTGGAGAAGCAGAAGGTCACGGGGACCGGCCGTGGGGCTGCCCCATTCCTGTCCTACCCCACCGTTGCTGCCGCAGGGAAGCACAGGGGGTGCTGCTGTACCCCCCCCCGGCACAGACACGCTCGGTTGCCAGCACCGTCAGGCAGTGTGGCCAGTGGGATGGCCAGGGGCACACCCAGGCTCTGCAGCACGGCCCTCTCATAGAATCATAGAACTGTCTGGGCTGGAAGGGACCTTTAAGATCATCCAGTCCAACCATCAACCTAACTCTGATAAAACCCATCACTAACCCATGGCTCTAAGCACTATGGCTGCCCGGCTTTTAAATCCCTCCAGGGATGGTGCCTCAACCCCTTCCCTGGGCAGCCCCTGCCAAAGCTTGATGACCCTTTCAGTGTCCAATTTTTTCCTAATATCCATCCTAAACCTCCCCTGGCACAACTTGAGGCCATCTCTTCTTGTCCCATCCCCTGTTCCTTGGGAGAAGAGACCGACCCCCCCCGGCTACCCCCTCCTTTCAGGGAGTTGTGGAGAGTGAGAAGGTCTCCCAGGTTTCCTGTGGCAGAGATGGCCTTTTCGCAGGCTGCCACTGGAGACGAGGAGAAGGCAGGATGGGTGGCTGTCAGAAAGGAGCCATGATGGGCTACCAGCTGGGGAACCCAGCTCTGCCACAGCTGGGGTCTGTCAGTGCCTGGGACCCAGGTGGGCTACATCAGGGCAGGCGGGGAAGTGGCTGCTTTTGGGGAGGAGGGTGGCTGCATCCTCCCTGGCAGGGGGTGAGGATGGTCTGTGGCAGCTCCCAGGTAAGGACAGAGATTCCCCATCGTTCCCAGGGAAGGGGAATGTCCCGAGGGGAGGTGGGTGCTGTGCCAGGGTGCCCCTCTCCCCGGTGCCATGGGGAGGGGGTGCCTACCTTCACCGACACCCAGCAGCAGGTCAGGATCAGGCTGTGCTCCTCCGACAGCAGGACTGACTCCTCCTCTTCCTCCTGCCCCTGGCCTTTCCCCAGCATGATGAGGGAGCCGATGGCGTTCCCCATGTCTGCAAACGATGGGGCTGCAGCTGCAAAAGGGAGAAGCCTGGTGTGAGCGGGGCGGTGTGGGGCAGGGGGAGGGGGGTGTTGCTGGGGGGCTGGGAAGGACCCCCTCTTAGGAGCACACACAAACGTTAGTGGCTCCTGTTCCAAAGCAACTCCCTTCCCTGCAGGTTCTGAGGGCTGCTGGGATGAGGAGAGCCGTGACGGAGGTGTCAGTGCTTCCAGGGGCTGGTCCCCCACCGTGGGGACACACTCACCCTGCTCATTGGCGCTGGGTCCTCCCTGGCTCTGCAGAGCGCCCAGGAGGAAGGCGGTGATGTCCCTGGCGGTGGTCACCAGGTGGGTGAGGAGCTCCTGCCAGCTCGGAGCCAGCTCCACCGCCCGCATGGAGGCGGCCACCTCCGGCACCTGGAGCAGGCAGCGCCGCAGGGCTGCGATGGCTCCTGCACAAACAGCACCTCTGGTCATGGCCCTGGCTGGGGACACCCCATCCCTCCTCCCTCAGCCCGGCTCACGGGCAGGGGAGCAAGCAGGGCCCCCGCTGATGGGCACGCCGGGCAGGTGGAGCAGCAGTGTGGGGAAACCGAGGCGAGATGTGCCATCAGCACCGAGCTGCGGCCCCGTTCCTGCCTGCACGGCTCCTGCCTGCTCCCAGACCTGCCGCGGGAGCTGCCCGTCGCAGGGGATGTCTGTCCCCCACCGTGGGGACACACCGTGCATCGGCGCGGTGGCTGCTGCCTGCAGCAGGTCCTGGCGTGCCACCGCGTACTGGGCTTGCAGGACGTGGAGAAGGTGCTGGGCGAAGCACAGCCCTCGGTTGGGCAGCGTTGGGGACGCTTCGGCCACCAGGGCCAGGCTCTTCATGGTGCCGCCGTCTGACCTGGGGGGAGAGGTGAAAGCTGCCGTGAGGATGAGGGAGTTTTCTGCCCAAATCGTGCTGTTTGGCTCCTTCCTACCCCGGATTGGGGTCCCGCACCCCAACCCTACCCAGCTCCCCACTCCGAGGCCACTTCAACCCCGAGCCCTCGCTGCCCTGGGATGTAAATTCAGCCTGTCCTGCTGCCGTGGGGAGGGGGAGGCCGGGGGGGGCTCATACTTCTGCAGGATGGTCTTCATCAGCACGGCTCCGGCTTCAGCCTCCTGCACTCGCGGGCTGCCCAGGGCCTCCTGGGCCAGCTGGAAGAGAGCCAGGGCAACGGGCTCGGGGAACGTGGGGGGAAAGTAGCGGACAAGAAGCTCCGATGCCAAGTCTCTGATCTGCCAAGACAGGAGAAGTGGGGGGAATTGGGACAGAAAAAGTGGGGGGAGAGGGGTAAGCAGTGTGGGAAGCCCACCGGCCTTCCCCTCTGAGCCCACTCGGGGCCAAGGCAGGCAGCTGAAGGCTCACCTCGTTAGTGCTGTCCTGCAAGCAGCTCAGCAGCGCCAACAAATTGGGCTGGGAGAAGAAGTCCCAGCAGCCGCCCTGCCTGGCGTAGCTCAGCAGCATGGCCATGGTCCCTGCGGCGGGGACACGGGTGGTGGGACAGGGACAGGGGAGCACACCCCGCAGCCGAGGGGTGATGCTGCCCGTACTCACGCGGGGGCTGGCCCTTCTTCCTCGCGGGGCTCCAGGTGTCCGTGCAGGTCTCCAGAACCGCGGCCAGGAGGAGCAGAGCCGTCTTCTTCCTCTGGTAGTTGGCGCCCGGGCTGAGCGAGGCCACGCTGAGCCGCAGCAGCCACTCCACGAAGCCTGCGGGCAGAGAGCGGTGCCGGGCTGGGCACCCGCGCCGGAGTCCCCTGGGACCACGGTGGAGAGTCCGAGGTGGCCACCTCACCTACTGCCTGGGCGAGCTGCTCCGCTCCCTCGCCGGGCTCGGCTCCTTGGGCCACCTTCCCTCGCAGCCGGGCCAGCGAGCCGTCCCGCAGCCGCGCCAGCGCCTTCCTCAGCGCCGCCTGCAGCAGCTGCCGGAACGAGGAGGAGTCGCGGTTGAGGTTGAGGGGCAGGAACTCCCGCAGCAGCCGCATCTCGCCCCCCGAGAGGGGCCGGTTGGTGCTGGGGCCGCAGCAGAGGAGACCCAGCGCCGCCAGCCGCACGCCGTCCTCCCCGGCGCCCAGGCAGCAGGAGAGACGCTCCAGCTCCTCGCCCTGCAGCGGCAAGGTCCCCGCCACGCTCTTCTGCGCCTTCAGCAGCGACACCCATGCCCGCAGCGACGCCGCGTCCCGGCCGGTGAAGCGGGCGGCCAGCAGCGGGTGGGCAGCCGGGAGCTGGCGCAGGGTCCAGGGCAGGAGGTGGTCGGCGGCGTTGGCCTGCAGGATGGGCAGGGGGGAGCGGAGCGCCCGGGAGAGCAGGGGCAGCCAGGGCAGTGCCCACCGCTCTGCCAGGGCCGCCTCCGTGGCCCCCTGCCCCTCGGCGCGCTGCTGCCGCACCAGGGCCTTGTAGAGCTCGGTGGCGGGGGGACAGAGGTGGTTGGTGGAGAGGCAGCTCAGGAGGTGCTGCGGGAGGTCCGGGTAGGCGTCCAGCACCTGGGAAAAAGGCAGATGACCCTCCTCTCCCTGCCACGCTGAAGGTGGGGGACACATCTGGGTACAGACCACACTGGGGTCACCCCTGGCACTCAGCATCTCTGGGACCCCAAGCTGCTTCTGGCCAGATTTTAGTGGGCATCAACTGGCAAAGCTCCCCTCCCCACTGGCAGGCCCTGGGGGTGCATCCCTGGAGCTGCAGCTCTCTGCCCCTCTGGGGACACCATCCCGTGGCTGGGAAAGCTGCCCGCATGGCTGAGCTGGGCAGGAGAAGGGGACAGGCAGTGGGCAGAGGCTGTGCCACCCCAGCAGCGCTGCCAGCCGGGACGGAGCCTTCCCTACCTGCTGGCTGCCCAGGTAGGGAACGATGGCACACAGGGGCACGTATCTGGCTTTGATTTGCCACGGCATCGAGACCACCTTCTGCAGCATCTGTTGGTAGAGGGGTCTCTCCTGGTCCTGGAAGTGCTGGCACTCGAGGTGGTAGATCTCCAGGAGCAGTCGGAAGGAGCTGTGGATGAACTCGGACACCCCTTCCACCTGGGGGGAGAAGGAGGGCAAGGGGGGGGGGGGGTAGGGTGGGTTTCCCCTCCTGTCTCACTGTGCCAGGAGAGACCCTTTGCTCTCCTGTGGCTAACTTTCAGCACTGTCTGGTAGCCACAGGGCTAGGAGCTGGGGATGGTGATGAGCCAGCGGATGGGGACAGGCATGGGATGCAGGGATGCAGTGGTGGGGACAGCAAAGCACTGGGACACGGGCCCTGCGGAGGCTGTGTGTGATGAGTGCCCCGGCCTCAGCAGCGTGGCCGCAGGCAGGGGGATGTAGTTGTTCGAGGGAGCTGAAAGGAGCAGCTCCAGGGTGTGTTTTGGGCAGGGGGAGAGCAGCCGAGCCGGGAGAATGAAGGGCTGTTCCTGGCTGCTGTGACACGGATCTTTGGTGCCCCATCCTTACCGGGGTCTCGGCGTTGTCCCACACCAGCTGGGTGAGCTGCTGGAGCAGCTGGGTGTCCTGCCCCAGGACGCGGGTCCCCGTCAGGCGCTGGAGGGCCGGCAGGCTGTCCCGCAGGCGCTGCAGCCACAGGGCACAGGCTGCCAAAGCAGAGAGCAGCCCTGCAGCCCTCACCCCCCGACTCGCCCCCAGCCGAGCCGGTGAGGGGCGAGGGGGGATCAGGGACCCCATGTGCCCGGGGAACAGTGTCCCCACAAGGTGCACAAGAGCCTGGGAGGGTTACTGTCCATCCGGCTGGAGCAGAAATTAATTGCCATTTCCAAACTAGCTACCAAGATCCACAAAAGCATCTTCTCCGGGAGAACATGAGGTGCTGCGGGGGCTTCAGGAGCACAGTGAACCTTCCAACCCCCCCCTGCTGCGGCGGGGTCACTGTCTCCTACCTTGGAAGCAGTAGTAGTGGCAGTCCTTCTGCTCCTTGGTGAGGGCACACACTGCGGGAAGGACCACGTCCAGCAGCAGACAGGCCTGTGGGAGCGTGGTGGCTCAGGGAGGGGAGCACTGCCTGTTCCTTCTGCTCTTACAGCAGCTGGTGGCCACCTTCTGCCCCCTCTCTGGGAGTCCTCAGCTCCCGAGGACTCGGGACACACCAGAGATGGCCAGAGCTTTGCTTGTGCGGGGACTACTTTTGGCAACTCCTGGCTTCTCAGCTCCCCGGGAGAGGGAAATCCCTGGGCTTTGGAAAAGCGGGCTCCTGGCTGTGGCACCGTGCTCAGCGGGACACGTGGAGCTGCTGGTGTGGACTGGTGCAGCCTGGCTACCTTCCCCTGGGGACCCACAGCCCGCGCTGGTGGCTGCCAGCGCTGCCCAAGGGGGTGTCCCAATCCCTGGCCGGTGGGTCTGAGCTCTCCTACCCGCTGGGTGAAGCTCTCCAGCTGACAGCTGAGGATGTCCATCTTGCAGCACGTCAGCAAACCTCTGCTGAGCACCAGCTTCTCCAGCCCATCCGGCTCCGGGACAGGGGGGACCTCCACCTCCAGCTCCCCAAACTTCAGCTCCCCTGCACCTGGTGGGAAACAGCTGCATGAGGTGGCTGAAAGGTGGGCAACCCGAGTGCTGTCCCAAGACCCAACTGCCCGGCTCATCCCCGAGCGACCGGGGGAGGTGGCCGGTGGCAGCCGGGGCTCCCAGGCACCAGGAGCAGGACACCGCAGGGGACTCCGGCTTGCACTGCTGCTGGGTGCCACCAGCCAGTGTCCCCTGGCACTCAGACACACCTGTCTCCGACGTCCCCTTCTCCAGAGGCTGACCCTGGGTCGGGATGGAGCACGTTCCTCGGTGGGGGAGCTGGAAGAGGGCCAGGGCGGCGCTGGCCCCGCGCTGGGGCTGGGGGGTTGTGTTCACCAACATGCTGAGGGCTGTCCCCGCCAGCAGCCGCGTCTCCTTGTCTGGGGCCTGGACTCGCACGGGAGGCAAAGGCACAGCTCAAAGCACCATTTGAAAACCAAGACCCCATTTAATCCCAGCAGGCACCGTGCCTGGACACCCCAGACACTGGGGCTGCCCCCCCCCCCAGGGAGGGGAATGGGGGAAAGCAGCCGGGAAGGATGCTCTGCTTCTTGGGACAGGCAGCCCCTTCCCTCTCCGGGGCTGTACCTTCCCCCATGTCACCTCCAGCAGCAGCCCCAGCAGGCTCTGCAGGGCTTCGCTCTTCTCCGACGTGCTCCACACCAGGGGGGCCACGTCCTTCGGCAGCGCCTGGAAGAGCTGGAGACAGGCCTGGGGGAGAGGAGAGACGGGGGCCACGGGGACAGCAGTCAGCATCCCCCACCTCCGAAAAAAGCAGTCAGCCCTCAGGGATAGGGTGGCCATTCAAAGCAGCTCTGTGGGTCACATCCCTCCTGGACGGTCCCAGACAGTCCTTGCAGGGACTTCTCCTTCCCCTCTTAAAGGGTGGGTGTCAGGAGGACGGGGCTGGTCTTTTCTCAGTGGTGCCCAGGGACAGGACAAGAGGGAATGGGCACAA